>JAHZNK010001771.1:0-15036 GCA_027744615.1 Lepidocyrtus cf. nigrosetosus NNG-2020
TGAGAATGAAAACTGATCATTTACTGAAATTTATTTATCATTCATTTTTGCAAACGTCTTGATTATTATGATAATACTTGAAGGCTGCGCACGTATTTTCAAACACCTTTTTGTTTTGTTAATTGTCAAAATATTTGAAGTAAAATCTTCATTAAAAATTATAAATAATTTTTGTCGTGATTTAATTCAAACATTTTTTGCTGAATTGCAGCACTTCTTTCTCTGTTTTTATGGACGCCTTTTTTAGCCACAGAAAAAGAAATCTAATGAAGGTGAAATATTCTGTAGTCTCATATAGCACCGTTTACAAAAAATTAACAATGAGAAATGAATCAAGTAAAAATGGGCGTTCCCCCAAAGGCGTTTCAAGTTACACTCTGTCTCTTGTCAAACATGATCCGCTGAACTTTTGAGCAGCTTTTGAAATATTTAAATTCGTTCCCAACGAAAAAAAATCAGATTGTTCAGATTGTTGTTACAACTTAATATCTTTAAAACATCTTTCCATTTATAAAAATTCACCAAAGTTAATTTTGGAAGCGAAGAGGATTCTTCAACGTCATTCCCACAGCGCAGCGGTATAAAGATGATTTGGGTGGGTAAGAATAGAAGGAGAGATATCTAAATAGATTACCACCATCATCGCAGGTATCAAACTTGTCTTCTCATTTCGTATCTAATATTCCTTAGATAGGAGAGAAAAGAGGATTTTAAGCTGACATTGATCACTCCTTCCACAATCATCATCATTCAGCATATCACGAAACCTATTTTTATTCAGATATGCGAATCATCTCTTCTAAACTTGTTGCCTGACACACGAACCAAATCTTTGAATAAAATTTAAAACAAATCAGAAACGATAAAAATCCCGACACGGGTCATATGTTTTATTCCTTCCTTTTTTCTATAAAGGTGAGTGAGATTACATAAAAAGCAAAAGTGTAATTGAATAGGTAAGATGAATAGAGCACGTTGTTGCGCAGTTGCAACTCTTTTGTCACTTTGTTTAAATATTTTCTTTTTAAAAATTAATGGAGGGATGTATAATACTGCGAGAAAAATGATTAAATCATGTGGAAAATATGAATTGTATTGAATTATCGTGACCAAATTAATCCTTCAGATGCCACTTTGTGTAATTAATCTTGCAAAAATTGTCTACGTAAAGTGTCCCAGCCCAGTATTCATCAACAATGGGGAAGCATTATTCAACTGAAAGAAGGTGAGGTATTGGATTTTTTGTTATTATTCTCTGTCACATTTAATTTCACGTGGGGCAATATGAAAAATGGGGAATATCTATTCTCTCCCCTCTATTTGCTTATGAAATGTCTCACGTCATTTATTCGTGTATGAGATAGTAAAATAATAATTTTTGATGCAAGAAATAACAAAGATTACGTAATGCAGGGCTATAATTCACCAGGTAGTTTTATACAGACTAACTTTTCTCTTGTTTGGTTTCGACCAAATTGTATTGACCAAGTTGCTTTGCAAGAAAAGAAGAAGCTGCTGGAAGTTTTCTTTTTTTACTCACGAATTTTGCCAAGAAACAAGTAAGAGGCTGACAGAGGGGGAGGATTCAGAGGTTTAAATCTGCAATATTTTTAAATGCCCCGTGAATTTTTGAAAGCTGAATTCGTGAAGGCCACCAAGAGATTTGCTAAAAAATCAATTTTAAATAAAAACCAAGAAAATGTCAGCAGCCCGTGTCAACTGGTTAATTTATTGGAATGTATTTTATAGATTTTTACCCAAATTCTTTACTTAATCTTGTTAAAAGCAGTTTTGATGAGAGGCGCAGTGTGAAAAGAAGAATTTTGCATCCATAAACGGACTTTGAAAATGCGTTGAACTCGTAGGAAGGTATGAAAAACAAAAAATCAGTCCGTTAAACCAAATGATCATTCGTGTGAGCAAGCATAATATCGAAAAGGACGAAGATAAATGAAACTTGCATTTTTTATTTCCGTGAAATAAAATCCTCTGTACCTGTCAAACTCAACTGATTTTCCCTTTTGCAATCCCATCTGGCATTACACCATCCTCCTTTTTAACCATATTCTGAATAAATCCGACTTCTTTTTTCTCCAACTTCCAAAAAAGGAAATTGCATCTGCTAAACTTGGTAGCTGAGAGTACCTTTTACGTTCTTTCTAATTTGATAGACTTGGATGAAGATTGCTATGCAATCCTTCTTGACAACCGAGCAAAAACGAACCAATCCTTTCTGGACGTTAAGAAGGTGAACAGGAAAGTGCGTGAAAGGAAAACGAAATCATGTTTCGGTTACTCACTCAGTTTAGTCAACGTCAGCTTGATATGATATGATATGAGTGTAGTTGCGTAATAACAAACATCAAACCAAAAGCTTGGTTTTTCCATATAAACCTACACCATTCAAAGGAGAATACGCACTATTTGCCATCACTATCATCACAGTCATCATTATTATCTTCCTTTTATGTAACTTTCTTTTGCATTTGAAAGGTTTAGCAACGTCGCTGAATTTACAATCCACATAGGAGCAATCAGGAAACTGGTAATAAATGAAAGATGAAGGATTACGCTAAAGCCATTGTACTCCTCCTTTCCTTTTCGTTCTCCCAAACATTTCAGAATCCTTGCCACACTGAAATTATTATTACATACAGGAAGAGAAGTTTGAAATGTCACATTCCATTTTATTCTCTACATATCAGTGGCCTAGTACAACATCATTTTTTATTCATATACTGCATTGCTTTTTTTCCATGCCATTCATTCTCATCCATCATTTTTTCTCAAAAACATTGTTTCAATCTCTTCCAGTGAGATGAAACAGCGCAATGGCAATAACTGTTAAAACATTGAGAATTAGCATTGGAATGTCTTTTGTTGATGGCTGTACTTATCATAATCAACATAATATGATTATTATTATCAATAATAATGAGGAGTTTCCCTGACAAGGACGCATCATACACGGCCCTTGTTTCGTGGCCAGAATGCATCATCAAATTTATCATTCAGTGCCATTTCAAGAAGAAACCAGACTTTTGCTGTCAGTATCGGTTGCCAGTTTTATTTACTTGGGAGAAACATACGTGAATACTTTTACGTTTAGAGAGAAGGGCAATGAGAAATCATATTCAGCCATTATTCTCTCTGGATTTGCATGTCCAGCGTTGATCGTCAGTGAAAGAACAAATCGGAAGAAACAAACTGAAATTGTCAGACTCGAATTGAAGGCATTTTGTATTTAGTATTATTATCCTTCCAATCTATTTGATTCCTTTTTCTATGTAATTGCGACAAGTAATCCGAATGATAATCATTTATCTCGGGTCAGCCATATCACACGAATATATTTACAGACAAAAATAGTGAAAAGCACACAAAAGCGCTGGTGCTGTCCACCTTGTTTCCATCACCACCCTTATTCTCTGCTCTTTCCATCAGGAAAGGTCTCTGTCAATGTTCTTTGCTTTTGTCTGTCTGCAGGAAGACACGAAATCTGTGACGTAGCACTCACATCAGTAACAAAGGTGGAGAGTGCAAGTGCAAAAGTTACATAAAATATCTATCAAAGGAATAAAAATTCATCTAACAAAATGAAATAAGTTTATTTTTGAGAGTTTTTCTGTTAAACAAATTATTATCGTTGGCTTATTTCTTCCAGTCTCTTATCCTCCACTCCTCCCTTCCCTCACAACTTTGTGGATAGTCAAATTATGGAGTTGTTTGAACTGCAATTGTAACAGAGAGAAAGAAAGAGCGGTAATAATTACATCGTCACCATAAACCTTCTATTTCCATAGCCTCATCAACTTCTTCCTTTTAACTTTCAAAGTCGACTTAAATATGAAATGTGGATCTTTTTGAAACAGTTACGGGAGTGAAGTGAAATGGCTCGTAGCAATTTCAACCGTTTTGTCCAAAAGCAAAGTTGATTACGATTTGGTGTTGGCGATAGTGATGGAAGATAAACTGTTATATAATACCTTCTGGTCATAGTTTTCTGTTGCAACGGCAAAACACCACGTTGCTACAAATACACGCAATAAACTTCGTAATAAACGTCTGTAAACACAACCGTCATGGAAGTAAATGAAAATGGTTTTTGCAGTTTGCACAATGAAAGGACGCTCTTTTGTAATCCTCTGTGATGAGGGGAATTCTTCATGAGATTACCACCACCAGAATAGAACAAAGAATATGCTCATCATGCGCTTGTTTCTGTGCTCGGTTGATGGACGCTCACTTCATTGCTCATTTAACCAATGCGCATTTGAATCCATCCACACAGAAATGGTTTGAGTGTTGCACAGAGATGAACGTCGGGATCCAAAGACGAGATTCAGTTTTTAAGAAATGAGCTGAAATAATCAAATTTTTAATTGTTGCATTAAATTAAAGTGAAGACATTTTTCAGTGAGTTTTCAGTTACTACCAAATGTAAGTAAATTTATTAAATTATCAGTTATGCAATATCACATTGCCCCAGATGTGCATGTCTTCCGATATGTAATAAGTTGAAAATTTGCTTTTTAAAAAAGCCATCGCATGAAATGAGTAATGTATGGGTTTTCTTTATTGGTTTGGAAAGATAATTACTCTCTTTGCAATTTATCTCGCTATTTATCATTAACGAGAAAGTTTATCGTGTGAGTTTATGTGCAATACGTTTTGCGTGTAATTTTGAAACAAATTACTTTTTTATTTCGGTATTATCATCATGGGCACCTGTTTTTACAAAAAAACTGCACAAGGATTTTGTTTGTGGGTTGATAATGTGGTCCTAAAGTGGTAAAATTTGCATTGTATTCTACATCCTTTCTTTATTTAAGTTTTAAGTGCATATTTAAACTTTTTTTAAATATCCGAATGGCTTTTTTGGGACATCCTAATCACCATCGTTATATTCTCACCATTTCATGATAACAAAACAAACCAGAAAAGTTACGGGAAGTAGTAAAATAATTTTGTTTACACCTCTGCCTACGCACAATTCATAATTTTATTCATTAGAAAGGCAAATCTGCCAGAGGAATTCCTGTTGAAGCTGCATTATTACGCATTTATCCACACCCTTTCTTTAAAAAAGCCACAAACCCTTTTCAAACGCATCTTTTATACGCACATTGTCATCATTCATAAACTACAAAGATGATTGTCAGTTCTTTTTCAAAAAATGTTTGAAAAATAAAAATTCTTAGTCAAGTGCGTGAATATGCACAAATGTGTCATGTTGACATAACTGTTATGCTTCCTTTTTTACTTTAAAATGAAATGAGCTGAAGATTAGAGTGAAAATCAAGCTTTTCTCTTTTTTGTCATTTGAAAAGATTTGCTTTGCACATAATCTCACTATTTTTTCCAACTTGCAAATTATTAGGCGAGGAAATGAGTTAGAAAAAAGATTTTAAAGTTGATGTCATGACATGAACTGGAGTTTGTTTTGTTGTTATTTATAATGATGTTGCAAAAAAGATGAACACAATAGAACTAAAATTATTATGATCTCATGCAGCATATTCTCTGTTTTTTATCTTTATTATCCAAGATGTATTTACTTGTACAATTCAAAATTCTATAAAGCTTATGAAGTGAAATAGAGAGAAAGAGGATTTTAAGGTGTTTATTATAACACCATCACAATCACACCATCAACTAATAAATTTCTGTTAAATACTCACTAGGAACTTATGAAGTGTTTGCTGCGTACTAACAAGCAACAACCGCGGCACGTTTTTAACTTTATTTAGCGGCATTTCCCCTTTATTCTCCTCCGCGTAGTCATCGTGCAATGAACATTTTTCAAATCAACAAAGAAGAGATGATAGTTTCCTCATTTTTATTTACTTTTTCCATTATTTCTTGAACTAGAAAATTGAATGAGTAATTGAAGAGAAAATATTCCATGTACTGCCGTAGTAGTAATTTCAAAATAATCATCTTCGACATCAATCAGGTTTTATGATTATTTTAACTATTAATTATTATGAATTAATTAAAATGCTTCATGTTTTCAAACAACAGCTTAACTTTTCCACTATTCGTATAACGTTGCAAAACTGACTCATTGAATATTGCATGATGGTAATTGAAATAAAAATTATGGCGCGGTAGTTTTTATGCATTTTGCAGACTTTATGAACGATCTTGTGAAACAATGCCGAGCAAGAAAGTTTTTGCTTGTTGGAGATCGTTTTATTGTTATTGTAAACCTGACATAGTATAGCAGATAGAACAAGGAATGGTTAACAGGACAAAGCGTCATCTTTAAAAATTGATTTTTAGCTTTAAACATTTGAGCGCAAGCTTTGAGCGAGAATAATTATTCTTCTGAATCACTCAGTCTTAGAATACAGTGTGAAATATTAACTAATTACAGATTCAGAAGATAACTTACATTGTCATCATAACCATCTCTTGACTAGCCTCTGACATGGATACTATTACTATTGCTGATGTGTACAAAGAATCTTTAAACTAGTGTTTAGAAACTGATATTTCGGTGAAATATTTCTCAAATGTTTACAAAATATTTTGTTGTTACTAAACAGGATCTACTTTAAATTCCTTATTAATATTCATCGTCGTTTTTGAAGACTCTCAGATTCTCAGAAACAGAATCAGAAGTGAAGCCAAGGTCCAGTATACGAGATAATTTGAACACAAAACTTAATTTTGTATTTGCCAGCCATTAACAATAAGTTTTGAATGTGATCGTAGTATAATTTTAGCTGTCAAATGAATCATCGATGCTTGTGAGAGAAACCTTCTTATTCGTCTTGACATAATTAACGATTAAAGTCATAGGTTGAGGCTAATTGATTACGACTCAACAAATACAAGCTTTTTCCGGTCATTCATTAAAAATTCAAGTGAACTCTTCTTTTAAGGATTATTAAATAATTGATGGATGGACAGCTACCTACTCGTGACTACGATTAGCGCAAAAGTACAAAGTTTACAGTTTACAACCGTTACGGCAATACAGGATGATGATGCAAGACGTTGGCGTAATCATGACAGACAAGTTTTAGTTTCTGGAAGTGTTGTATGAGTGAGACATCGATATCCAGGAGAAACTCTTCAACTCTTGTAAAGGCGACAGCCTAGCAATCTGTGAACTATCTCGTTCTATTCTTCCTGTCAAAAGAAAAGCGTGAATGTGAATTGTTACTTTGCAAGGAAGGAAAACGGCGTCAGCACTTCTTCAGTCAAGAAAAATGTAAAGCTGTGTTGTGTACCGTGTGGATATGACGTAATGAACAAAACGAGTTAGATACAATCTAGAATTTTTTAGGTAGTTGCTTGTTAAGCGCCTGGTCGTAATGTCGGGAAGAGGAGTGAGCAGCACAAGTTTTTGTGGAGGTGGCATCGGCATCACTGGATGTGAAGATCCTCGGGCGCTATTAGGAAATGGAGGGGGTGGCGGTGGGAGTAGCAGCAGCTACTATTTCTCCACAAGTGGCAGCAGTAATTCCAGTAGCGTAGAAAATATCTCTACTTCCAGCAGTATTGAAAACGGTGATCAACTCACAATTACTTTCATTGCCCCACATAAATTACCCAGTTCAAGGTGCCTCAGTCCTTTACTTGAAGACATCTTCGCGCTTGAGGAGGAAATCAATGCGATTTGTCTATCAAGTACGTTCACAGCAGGGAAGAACAAAACTAAAAGCAGTTTTGATGAGGGGGACATTGGCGGGTTGGGTAGGCCAGTATCAGCTTCCTCTTCACATTCTTCGTCATCTCCTTCCTCCTCCTCTGCACTTTGGTATAATAACGACTTCAAAAATGGGATTTCATCTTCTTTTTTGAAGACAGTGAGGAATGATGATGAGTGTGGCAGTTCCTCCAGTACTTATTCACAAGTTATTCAACATCTTTCTGGAGATGGGATTTTACTTAGGAGTTTGGAGAAAGCAGGTATTTATTATTTGACGTTTTTATCACATTTTTAACTATTACGTGTTAGATATTTTGCCAGGTTTGTAATGATAAAAGTAATCAATCGTTCTAACTAAATCTATATTCCCATCTAAATTGGGAGTACAACTTTTTCGAAATCGGCTTTGTCCATAAAAAGAGAATTTTTATTACTTTAACAACTTCCTTCAAGTTTTTACCATTTTTAAGCATGACATGGGATAATTTACAAAAGATTCTTTATTTGACCTTGCTGTGAAATGAAATAAAATATGTGTGAATGTAAACAGAAAAGTATGAATGAGAAGCCTTGTTTGTCTTTTAGCATACGTCCATGATAGATAGAGGCTTTTTGGTTTATTTTAAGAGTTGAAAAATGTCAATAATAAATACACAATTTGTTAGGAAAGTTATCTTTCAAGCGCATCTCAAAGCTGAAGTAAAAGGTTATGAGAGGAATTTCTGTAAAATTGGATTTGCCTCAAAGGTGTTTGCTGTAAAACTGTCGGCACGTTGTGTAATTCATTCTTTTAAGGTTCTTCTCCCTTTATTAAAGATTATGAGTAAGGATAGTTACCAAAAACCATATGCTGAAATGATTTTAATACCTTGAATTGAATGTAACTTTTAAAATGTGAACTTAATTTAAAGTAATGTCTTTCCAGTTACTTTGTATTAAAAACTTAAATGGATGCAGACTCACACTCTCTCTCATTTCAACCTATTTAATTCCTGGTAACGAACACAATCTCGATTTGCCGTTAGGTTGGAACAAACTAAGCTTGTTTGTAAATGAAAGTGATGATGAATTGATAATTTGATTAGGCATGGCAGTGTTCAATGTATTTTACATTATTTTAAGGAGGGGACGCATCCTTGCATTGGTTTGCTCAGAAAAGTAACTAGGCTTTCACTTAACAAGACCTCCTTGTCATAATCCTCATCGTCATCTTGACACACATTTTATTTCCGTAAGGATGTTAAACAAATGCAAAACTGAGTCTAGTATTTAGCTAAATACTTAACGCAATTCCAAGTGTTCATTGACACCTATTCTTGGACTGAGTAATGAATACGATGATATTGACACTTGCTTATCTTTTCATTGAATCCCACTTGTAAAATAATTTGAAAGACAAACCGAACTCGTGTCTATTTTAAAACGCTTCGTCATTCTTACTTTTACTAATTTCTATTTTATTCTTTCTCTGCAGAGAAATGTTATTGAACTGTTTCAAAATGTTGCAAAAACAATCATGACAAGTAAAGATTACTCCCAATTTTAGTTAAATATTGAAACTATACAACGCATTTCACAATATGTTGATAATTTTAGCGAATAAAACATATGCAAACCTTCAAATATTAAATTTCCAAACTAACATCGTTTGATTTTCAGGTAAAATGTCAGAAACAGAATATTAAATCCAATGTATTGGGTTACATGCATTCATTAATACGTCTGATCTGCTATTTGCAATTTTACCAGCTCTGTTTTACACAATCCGGCAATCCGGCATCAGACTCTTTAAATTCTATCTTTGAACAAATTTTTAATAATATGGATTTGTGTCACGTTCACTCTTCATCGACGCATTCGTCATTTCATTTTGAAGTGTTGTTGTTGATCGTGTCCGTGTCATCCTGTTGAATATGTTGACCAAACCAAGTCAAGAAATGATTTTGTTCTTGACGGTATCTCTGATGACCACGCGATTATATTGCAAAATTGCAATCCTTCATATTAATAATTGCAAACGAGCTCTCAATAATGTTCATTCATGGTTTCTCTAGTCGAGTGTCAAATCTTTGTCATGAAAGCAAAGATGAGAAGAGGAGCGTGCCAGACATTATACGACCGCGTCACAGGAATGATAATAATTTGTTTCGTTAAACGAGGATTTTTTACAATGTAAACACTTTCATTCTCGATAATTGTTTTGGTTGAAGATGTTGATGGTTTCACCGACGAGTATTTAAGTGTAAAAGCGCAAAAATTTATAAAATAATAATCTTTAATAATTTTGAATGAGTGAAATTTATAGATTTAGAGAAGAATTATGTATCCTAATGATGTAATTTAACATTCCTTTTTACGGGCACGACTCTTCTTTGTCGTTACTTTAAATATTGTATCATCAAGTATTAAACAGCGTGACTTTGAAGGAGTGCTGAATTTTTGGTAAAATTTGTACCAAAATATATCCTCTTTTTACATGAGATCATTCATGCAAAGTGTTTAACTAAAATATTATTGGAAGAATTTTTTTATTATTCAAATTGATTGTAAAAGTTTGAGTAGTGGTTTGAGGTAAGAGAAATGCATGAAAAATCGATAATAACTCTAAATTCTTAACTTATTAATAAAACTCATGAATTGTAATTAGTTGTCGAAATTAGAACTAATTTCCAAGTTGAAAAGAGGTTCTTTAGAGTGATGTAATAGCATGAAGTAGTTTTCTAAAAGTATTGAAATGGTAACTCGTCTTAAAAGCTTCTTTAGTAACTCAGCTTGGTTCTTACTTTGATTTTTATATTTAGTCAATGGGAAAGTAGATAAACTATGTAAAATTGTTTTCATGAATCCAATATTCGACAACATTGGATATTATTCAAAAAATATTTGGGGAGGACCTAAAATGTCAGTATAGGGAAGAATTATTGCTTAAAGAAGACCCTACCTGACCATCATCTTCTTGTCAGGGAAATTATTACCTATTAATTGCCATTTTATTGTTATGAATGGAATATGGGGACGTGCTGCCACGACATAGGAAAAGGTAGAAGTTGACTTGCCCAACAAAACAAAACGATAGGAAAATACTATTAATATTGTAATAGAATTAGACATTTTAATTGAATCCTCCTGGTCGGATGATTTAAGGAACTTGCGCAGAGTGGAAGTGGTCATAATCTTTGCCTTTGAGCTGTAAAAGTAGCAGAATAGATAGGATGCAGGTCTTCTTTGTTTTTATATTAATCTTGCCTACCACCACCACCACACGTGTAATATTTTCTGGCAAGATGATTATGATTACACACATCAGTAATTGTTGTTGTTGGACATGGTTTTCTGACTTTGCATGATCCCTACCTTAAAACTCCGCTTGTCGTTTTTGCAAACTGCAGTTGAAAACTTCGCCAAAAGTCAAATTGGAAAACTTTTTTATGAAACAAAAATGAAGTTGTTTTCTCAGAGAAATGTAATAAAATGTAGAAGCTGTTGCCGAGCGAGGTAGCTTAAGGCTGTCTTTAGAACATTTACAAGTTTCTTCTGCAGGTCATTTCAGTCAACATCCATAGTTTTGCCACACTGTCAAATATATTGCAAAATTGCGAAAGCCAATCCTGAAATGGCAAAAAATGACATTGAGACAGTGAGCGAGTGACTGAATGGTGGAAATAAGTTTTTAATTTTTATTGCTAATCCTTGATATGACATTTACTCTTTTAGCTAAACAATCACTCATACATTTACTCTGACATTTTGGAAGTTTAAGTGAGTCAGTCGATTAGTAGAAAAGGTAACTTTCAGACGAAGTAATAAAATGCAGAAAGTGATAGCTCCAAGCAATTTTGTGGTTAGGGGAATTGCTGTCATCATCACAGGTACTTTGTATAGGAAAAGAAAAGTTGACTTTAAATGTAAATCTGGAATATGGGGCAAAATGAGATTACTAATTATACTATTATGGAGCAATTTCTTCTTTTGATGAAAAACTGGAAACAGATAATGGTGTGTCTGCATAGGTTCTGGAAAATTGCTTCAACAACGCCTATTACTAAACATATTGGAAATGCGCGTGGATTTCATTAATCAATCGTTTTCATCACGAACGAAATAAATTGTAAAATTAAACGTGGAATAATAGATCTACATGGAGTTTCATTTCTATTACAGCGGCGATGATGTGTTTATTATCGAATTTTCATAAAAATGTGGAAAGATAAATGACTAGAATGAAAATCAAATACGAAGAATTAGGTAGATTCGCTGAAAAATACTAACCAGCAGCTTTTATGTTTAAAAGTTGAAAACGAATCCGAAGAAGAGATATTATTCCTGTCATGTCTTCATTTTGTATGTAAACGTGATGCCAAAAAGTAATGACGTTGACCAGCATAGTCCACGAGGAAAAAGTACGAACGGACACACGGACAATTGAACATTTACAAAATGTAAAATAATGGTTGCCGTGTTTTTATTAATTTTGCCAACTTATTCGCAAGTTTTTTTAAAAGCAGTACAATGTCTAACTACAATATACCTTTATGCAATTCGGCTACTTTTTTGCATCTGCTCCCATCCTGATGAGAACTCCTGTAAATGACAACCCCAGCTACTCGAATATCATGAAAATCATCGTCTTCAGCGTTCATTTATTATTTAGAGATTGCTGCTGGATGAAAAGTGAACAAAAACAGCCATAGTATTTACCTTAGTCAGTTAGATGTCAAAAATGTGAAATGAATGGGAAACAAGTTGTTCTTTGCTGTCTATTTCACTGTTTCTCTTTTTAGTTAAGATAATGACGATACTCAATTTAAAGTTTTACCGAGTACTTTTGTTTATCTAACGAATTATTTCCACTGATGATATTCAAACAAACAAAATAATGTAAACGTTGCTTTGTTCCACTACTGGAATATTTGTATTTACTCTTTTAAATGAGTTTAGTTAAGCAAGATGATACTAATGCGGCGGTTGTTTCCATCTGTTAGTGGATAAATATGAAAGTGTTGAAAGAAGATGACGATTTTGGTGGGATTGTTCCTCTGAGGATGACATGACAGTTGATATGTAGCTTTAGGCAGGAATTTACTACTATTTTACTCGCAACGAATATTTAGCATTTTATTTAGCTACTTTGTTCATTTTTCATGCAATGTTTAATCATGCTGATGATGATGATGATGATTTTGATGATGAAATGCGGATTTATAAGCTTTTTTCTCTTATTATGCTGGCTTTCCTAACTTTCGTGAAATCATTTATTTGGCTTCCATCCATTTCTCATTCCCTAACTTCATTTTTTCCAAAGCATATTCAACCACCATGTTCTCTGCTTTAATACTGGATAAATTAATGTTTTAGAGTTCGTGCGGTCATAATTGTCATAATCTCCTCTCCGCCTCATCAATTTGGGTGAAAAAGGAGCACTGATTGCGAAAAATGTTTGAACATCATCAGTTGTGAATTTTGTACTTTTAAATCACTTTTACTTAATTTACTTTTAGTTGTTTGGCTTACCAACCCAGGATCATCCCAGTTGAAAGTAAAAAGTAATGATACAGACCGAGCCTTTGTTTACTCTGCTGGTTCTGTAGTATGTCAGTAGTAGTAAACCGAAAGCAAGACATGTGTGGCTTGTCACTAAAATACAAAGAAGAAACTGACGAGATATTTTTCATATGAAACAATGCATGTTGATGTGATGATTGTGACGATGAAAGACATTGTTTATGATTGTGTGATAAATATGTTATATAAATAGTGGGGCTATGTCTACAGATATGTGATTATCTTTCATGGCATGGTATCCATCATCGCTATCGCCACAACTCGTTGACACGCTGGCATTCTCAATTATACCAAAATATTGTTTTTTTTGCGAATACCAATCTTTTTCATTCTTAATTTGATCCTATTTCTTCACACTTGTTTAGCTTTCCTTTGTGGAAATTTGAGATTTACTAAAAAGATTGTTTTGCAGCCGCCACCGACGCCGCCACCGCCAATGACTGCAAAAAATGCAGAGTTGTATTACATAAATAGTATTGTATTCACCTGAAAATATTTTGCACTTGGGGATAATTTTAATAACATCAAGGACAGGGGGCGTTTGCACAATCTCTTGAGCTAGAACATGTCCGGTAAATCATTTGCAGAGAATAAATAGATTTGCTCGCTTTTGGAAGGATAACTGTGTGGCTTCTGTTAGTTTTTTATCTCAAGCGGGAATAATTGCAAGTGATTTCTCTAAAGATTATTTTTTGTTTAATTTTAGGTGCATTAATGTAAACAATGAACTGATTTGATTATGATTTATTGGAGGAAAATGCTTAATATGATCCAGCTTTTTAGGGAGTAAAGTGATATAATTCCGAAGGATAACCTTCCAATAAGATGCGATCTTTTAATTACGTAACAATCCCAATGACATGCAAGGCATGAGACAATCACTTAGGTTCTGCTCTTAGGTCCAATTATCAAACAAATGAACTTTCTCATTAATTATTTATCGAATTCATCCGTGCTAGTTACCGCATGACTATTCCAATAAAAGTTGAAAATCTAACTTTCGATTTATTTATTCTCCAGAAGTTTTTTATAAGGAAATTGTTTGCAATAATTAAAGAAAAATGGATTAGATTTGTTTCTCTGGCATTCGTATACAAGAGGTTTCATGTCATTGTCTTGCACTTGAGGTGAACTTTCATAAAAATGTTTGATCAATACACAGTTCCACCGGGAGCCAGGAAGAACTCAAAGAAAAATGCATAATTACTTCTCAACTTCTTCGGTATTTTTTGCTTTTCAGTAATTATACACCGCTTCCATATAAGGGTATGCAATTTACTCGCTTGACTTGCACTGCGGCGTAGTTTTACTTAAGTGGTTGTTACTATTAGAAGATAATTATCTTTTAAATATTTTTTGATTAATCTAGATCCTCACACTGTAGAGCATTAGAATAGATTTATGCATGGACATTTCTCTAAAAGATTGGCAAAGGCGTGTTACAGAATATTACGAGCGAACTAGTTTCTATCCATAGTAATGACTTTAGACTGAAATGAATTCAATTACAATTCACAAAGGTTGGACAAGTTTGTTTGCGCAGCTACATTAATTTTTTGCCATTGTCTGTTGCTTAAAAGCCGTAGCTAAGTAAAATAGTAAATTATTAGGAGAAATTGCGAAATCATTCTGCTTTTTATCATTTTTCCACTCCCTTTAACTTTTAAAAGTTGTAAATGTTACTACCAAGCATGATGAAATTTCGTCATAAGTTTTTTGCGGAATAATTTATTTGATTGAGTTTAGTAGGATCATATAATGGAAATGGAAACAATTGTATTACATAAGTTTGGTCATTTTTTAAAAAATCT
>JAHZNK010001772.1:0-10165 GCA_027744615.1 Lepidocyrtus cf. nigrosetosus NNG-2020
AACGCAGATACCCGACATGGTTAAAAACTCGTATAAGAACCTCCAATGTTTAACTGAACGCTTTCCTGGTCTTCACACGTTGGCTGCGGTGTGTGAAATGGAGGTTGTACAACAAAAGGTGATTTTTATTTAGTTCTTTACGCTTATTTTACATCTATAATGGGAGAAAGTATGTTTAAATTTCAAATTAACTATTAAACAGATGGAAAGCGATATCGAAAAGCACAGCAGAGGCTGGAAAGAACTATATTTACCTGTGGGGATTCTACTTGTTGAGCAGAAAGCTAAAGTTGACGTACTAAAATCAAAGAACGAGTCAAAACTGGAGCTTCTCCATAAAATGATGGAAATTTGTAATTCAGAATCAGACACGATCCCTCATCCAAGTGCACTCTATCCCATTGAGGGAAATGTTGAGGATTTTCAAGTGAAAATAAATCATCTTCCCATTGAACAAAAGAATCCCCAGGATCCCGAGCAAGGTACATCGTCCTCAGTGCTTCCCCAAAACTGGCTTCAGGAAGAGCTTTCCACTTTAGTTAAGGATTTGGACGCAGACGAAAGGGAAATCAAGGGAATCATGGAAGCTCTAAAGGATGTAGGTACGAGACTAGCCGGGACCTCAAAGAACTTTCCAAAGCTTCAGGCAGATTTAAGTGGAGGTGTTATTGTGGAAGACGTGACTAATGGGAATGGAACGAGTCCTGACGATTTTAAGTGGTTCTCTACGTTGTCCAGTATAAAACAAGAATCGACTGGTGATGACACGATAGTGAAAGGCCTTCCAAACAAGTTAATTAAAAAATTAGCTGTGAATCATTTGAAAAATATACGGAAAAAGAGATTAGCTCTAGAATTTAAAAAATTAAAGAAAAAGGTGAGAAAAAGATGTTTCTTCATAAAATGCCGAAAAAGTTTTAGCAGCTTTTTAAAAATCCGCTTATTATTTTTAAATAAACAAGGAACGGAATGAAGAGTCTCCAGCATACCGAACCCCTTATCCAAAGTACCTGCTCAGTCTCTACATTGAAAACACAGGGGTCACTGTGGAACTAACCAAACACAATTTCTGGATAGGCAGCGGAAACACCTGTGACTGGAAGATCACAGACTTTGTGGGATGCCAAAGGATAGACAAGAAACACGCTAGGATGTTCTATAACCCCGTGGAGCAGTGTTGGGAGATTTTAAATTACTCTCCAAATGGTCTGTATGTAAATTACACTTTGTTTGGATTTAAGTGCTCAGGCAAGTCCGCAGAAACGTACTCGGAAAAGTACCACGATATGCAGGAAAGATGTAATCAAAGGATTGAAAAATTTATTGAAGAAAAGCAAAGGACCAATGAAATGAATGGGAGTGAGCCGGTAGGTATTTTAAAAATAAATTTAATTAATCATTTACTGTTTTTTATATTTTATTATAATTTTATTTGTAGGTGACGTGCTTTTGTAAACCCTTTCCTTACGTTGGCGAGACAAAAATCTTTGAAGGATCGGCAAAGGTGCTGGTGGGACATAGAATACAAATAGGTTGTATAAAAATACTAGTTCAAGGGTTTTCCGTTTGCGAATGATTATAGACGTACTAGCTTCAAAGACTTTATTGATATTGTTTAATTTAGTTACATCATCTCTGGAATATTTATTTATTTATTGCTATAACTTATGACTTAGGAGTATTTATTGAAATGCAATACTTTTAGTGCGTAGCTTCTTAAGCCTTTAATCGAATTCTCGGGTTTTAAATGTGTATTTATATTGGTGATGTACCCCAGGTTTTAGTCTTTTTGGGTTATTTAGCGTCTCAAGTTCCCCCTGTTTTTTAGAAGCTATACTAATTTTTGGATAAGCAAGAACAAGACACTCAACAAAAACTTTAAATCAACAGAAAATGAAGTATAAAATTAGTTAAAAGAATATTTTTGTACCGAAAATTGAATATAAAATTTTGAAGAGTCATTTGCAAAAAAATGTTGATGCAATATTTTAATAAGGTTTAAAAAGACAAAAAAACAAGTAAGTAGATGTATTTTGACTGACAAAAAATGACAACTTTCAGCCTTTACAGCAATAAAAATCTGTCGGGAATTGTTGGAGAAAGCTTTGACTAAAAATTTGACATGGATTGGTTATATAAAAATATATCGCATTTTGTTAAAAATAAAAAAAATCAAATACACAGTCCTGTTTACTTTAAATTTATAATTATCATTATCAATCATTGCTAAATTCCGGAATTAGTTAACAAAATTATGATTTCCATAATTTCTGGCTTTGTTTTGCAAGGTTTTGCTGCATTAGCTGCACTCTTTTGGCATTTCCGTCCACTTTTTAGATGGATTTTTGTAGTTGGGGAAATACCGCCTGTGCTGGACAGGTAAGCTGGAGGGAGATCCCAATCCCACTTGAAAAACAAGGAAAGGATGCTCTCTCCTGCATTGTAAGACCTCCTCTCCGATAAATTAACATGTTAAAATAAATTTAAAGTGTTCATTACGTAACGCATTTGATTTTGACATAAATAACAGATGGTAAAACATGTGCTGAAATGTTTAAATGGCAAAATTGTTTCGGCAAAATCAAATTAAAAGGAAAAGAACAAAGCTATAAAAATGACATTTTGAGAGATAAAAAAGTGACGTCATTTTTAAATAAGTCATAAATCCGTTTTTTATTGCACTTGTTTCCGGTTTGAAAGATGAGAAATGAGACAGTTGAAGAAAGTGATTACGCAATGTTTTGTTGATAAAGTGATGATGATGTGATGACATTGTTTATTCCAAGGTTCAATGTTGTTCTTGGGTTCGGATTTGTTTTGGTAATTTAAATCAGCTGTTTTTTGACGTAAATGCCGCCACCGGTGGTAGGACTGATGGTTAAATATACATTTTTTACATGACAATAATAAAGTCGAATTAGTTTAAAGTCAATTAAGTCGGAAGTGAGTTGTTAATTCCAAGGTTTTATCAACATGAGTTCCGCGTCAAAGGTAAGATTTCATTTAGAGTGAAAATTTAATTTAAATATTGCAGAAATTATAGTTGCAATTAATAATTTGTTTAAAAAATAACTCAATAACTGAAGTGTACAGTCAGTAGAATATATAAAAGAGTAATGGTATGAAATTTTAGTGAAAGTTCCTTGTAATTGGTTAAATAAAATAAATAAATTTGAGTTAATATATCAAAAGTGATTATTTTTGGATTTTTACAGGTAGGAGAAATATTTACTGCGGCAGGAACCGCTTTCACCAAATTGGGCGAGTTGACCATGCAACTAAATTCTTCCAGTTCAGATGGAAGGTAAGTTTTCTCATTTTAGAGCATTATAAGAGAGTAGTTGTAATGGTTTCGTGGAAGAGTAAGAATTAATTACTTCTTGAATGAAATTAATCTTTTAAACATTTCGGATTTAAGAGTATTTGTTGGTGGGTTTTTTAACAGTTCAAGTAAATGGACAGAAGAAGACATTTCTCTGATGCACAACTGTCTTACAAAGTTTGCAAATGACATTGACGAGATATCAAATCGTGTCAGATTTAGAACAATGTAAGATTAAATTCATTCATGAACACATATTAATTACATTTAAGTTAACTGTAATTATTTAAATTTAACTTTCTTTTCTTTTATTTACAGGGCTCAGATAAATGCAGCAGTTAAGCAAAAGGAATTCGAAGACGCAGGCCTTCTTCTCTCATCCTCCTCTCCCCAGTCCCTCCATTCTTCATCGGTTATTCTCACGTCCACCCATAGCAATCTTGGAAGGTCCTCGATGAAAGCTAACAACAGGAAAGCAGGGAAGAAATCCACTGGAGTCTCTCCCGTTTCCTCTTCCACCGTTGAGCTTACTCCCGCATCTCCACATCTACACACCGTTAGCCCACCCCCGCACTCACAAGAAGTTACGCTGAACATGCTAAATGCGTCGGATGCAGACAGCGACCTTAAAATGGACTTTGACAGTTCTAACTCCTCATAGAAAGAAGACGAGGAAAAAGGAATAATAATTAAGATAATGTGGGATTAGTGATTAATCAGTGATGTATCTCATGAAAATGATGACAAAGCTTAAAACATACATTTTTATGAAAACAGCGAGAACCAAACTCTCAGCCTTTGTATTTCCTCTATTTCTCCTGCAGATATAATTAATATGTACCATAAGATAGCTTAAAATTACAATTTATTTATTTATAAATTATAATTAGCTAAACGTAATTTATTGCTCTTGCATTTATTTTACGGCATAATTACTTATACTAATAATTTATGTTTATCTTCATGTCTGTAACTGTAAGGTTTAATTATATTTGAAGGATGGAATGAGGAATGCAAGAAGGCTAATCTATTTAACTTTGAAGTTGTTGTGAGTTGGTTGGAAGATTTATTTTCCCGATATTATACGTATAAAAGGAAAAGACGAT
Source organism: Lepidocyrtus cf. nigrosetosus NNG-2020 (assembly GCA_027744615.1). Taxonomy (NCBI): domain Eukaryota; kingdom Metazoa; phylum Arthropoda; class Collembola; order Entomobryomorpha; family Entomobryidae; genus Lepidocyrtus; species Lepidocyrtus cf. nigrosetosus NNG-2020. Next base: position 4,429 of record JAHZNK010001772.1, read on the forward strand.
AGTGCAAAAAATGACTAGTTATTTACCTAATAATTATTTATTACTGGTTTAATATAAAGGCAAAACGCTGGAAATTATTCTTGAAAATAAAAGAACCACAGCAATTTGCAATGAATTAAAAATAAAAAAACTAGAATTAAAATGCAATGGTTGTAAATTTTTACTAAGACGCCACACCGCAATTCTTTCAGTATTTAAATAATGTTTCAAACTTTATTCCATTCATTCTTATATACATTTTTAAACCTTTCTTTCTGATTCTGGTATACATTAAAGTACAAGATTCACAGTAATTGAGTAGTAACTTATAATTGGGTTTACCTTGCTGCACACAAAAATAATTTTCATGAATACGGGTTTTAATCAAATTGAATCCTACATTATAATTTTCATGACTTTTTAGAAAAAGAAAAGCAAGTTTTATTAGTTTGACCAAAAATATTATTATGATATAAAATTGACAAAAATATCTTATCAATGAGTTTATTAAACTGACTTACAAAAGCAAATAATACGACAAGGCTTTAAAGATAAGGTAAATGGTCATTCTCTAATCTCTCTCAGGTAGTTAAATATACTTCCCTTGTTTAATAGGAATTACTTGAAGGGTGATCAGATTGCGACGGGGGGTAATACACTGTCAGGTCATTCGATTGCGCAAAAGAAGTTCCAAAGCCATACAGGTGACCGCTATATTTTGCTTCGTCGATGTTATCTTCGAAAAACATCTAAATAAAAGGGGAAGTAAATTTTTAAACGACTATTGTGTATGAAAGATTAATTTAAGAACAAAATTAAAGTCATACCTCCTTCATACGAAAAAATGTCATGCCTGTTAACAAGGAATCGCTTCCAGCTTGATGCTGAACACCAATTCGTTCCAGTTCAAGTTGATCTGCAACTTCTTGAAGACCTCCTTTAAGGTTTTTACAGCTTTTCATTAAATATTTCACGTCGTAAACGTTCGGGAAGTATACTTGTAAAATGTCGAAGAATCCGGATTCATCCATGGGCAATTTTTTATTTATGAGGATCTTTAGAAGGTAGCCGAAATCGTAGCCACTGGAAAGAAAAGGAGTAAACACCTCCAAAGATCAGCAACGCTGCTTGAAAATATCTGTAATTCTGTTTCTTTTTAAACTAAAATCTACAAACCTGTGAAATGATAGCCATTTAACGCCATCGTTGAGTAGGTAGCCCGACGTGATGAAGAACTCTGAAAATAGCAGCCAGTCAATTCCATCCGTTTCGTGCTTCTTGAATTGAATCCCGGAATTAGTTAACAGTTCTATACTATCCTGTGCGTACATTTCCTCCCTTTTAAAGTACAGATTTGTTTTGAACATTGATTATTCAATAAACAGTGTTGCACTTTTTGATCATCTGAAGTCAGTTTACAATATATGACTAACCCTAAATTGAATTTAAAATTAAATTGCCATGTAGAAATCCCCGATGGTGTATTTCCATGTTCATCCATGAGCGTTAGTCCGATCTGGATGATGTTTAACATATCCACGTTAACCCTAAGTAACTGATATTGGTACTCTGATGAGCTTCTGAACTCGCCAATCGGTCTCGCTACTACTCCAGGGAACTCCGTGTCCTTTAAACAAAAATATATCTCTAATTAATCCATATAAACTTTACAATTAACATTCTTTATTCAATCAAATTCTCACCATTGCCACGTGATTGTAACGGTGGAGTAAGCTTCGAATTGTTCGGAACTCATCATACAAATTATCCGCCCACACGTCCCGAATACCGCTCTCTTCATTGATGCTCCCGTTATTCTGAGGAATTTGTTGCTGCTGTGGGACATTGTTTCCTGGAGGGAAGCCGTGAAGGGGAGGGAGGTGGTGACCACCGCCATGACCATTCAATTGCTCCGGCACAGGACCAAGCACTCCATCGATCCCTAGCAAAGGCATTGTTGGTGGTGAGGGAGGTGGACATGGAAAGAAATTTAAGCCTACACTCCACTAATTAAAAACATTCTTTTGCACAACTACTTAAAATAATTAAACTAAAATTAGTAAAGCTTCACCGTTGAGAAACATTGTAAAAGGTCATGTGTAAGTTGCAAGCGCGAAATTGCAATCAGTAGAGCGCAGCGGTGCAAATCAGTAATTAACAGCGCAATTATTTGTTTTTACTCCATTAAATTCTCCTTTCCTTTTCAATTTTTTCGAAAGCAAATCTATACAAATCCCCACCGCTAGAATACGGAAAGGAAGGGAATTAAGTTTGCATTAGTTTTTTAATGAATAATTAAAATCCAAGTTAAATTGTCAATGTGAGCAACGCATGCAGAAAATTAAATATACTAACGCGGCGTATCGAAGAGGAAAACCTGCGGATTTGTTAGTTAATGTTTAATAAGTATAGTCAGAGTCGCCAACTTGCTTTTCCACACAATTATTAATGATCTAGAAGGAACTAATTTGCGTTAGTTTGCACTACCCAATCTATAATTTAAGTTAAACCTTACTAATAATAATTAAATCAAACTTGCTTTTACCTCCCGACGATGGCATGTCAATGTTTCTATGAACGGTCATCCTTTGTTCAAGTTTAATAAAATTCAGTAGGTTCTTTTCATTTTCAAATCTAAATAGCAATTATAATAATTAAATTTCTGGCGCAGTGTGCCCCAATTGTTAAATATTAACTTTAATTAGATTTCCCTGTACATTAAATTTCAATCCTTGCATTATTAAAACAACTTGAACTATACAAAATCAATTTTATAATTTCAAAACGTTTATCACAAATGATATCGTTATACACTTATTTTCACTAATTAAAACTTGCACGACTAATTGAATGTTTTCATTTAATAAAATTATCTAATTAACTAATGACTTCAAACTTTTGGCTTTATTTTACTAGCTTGTGAAGGGCTAGTTTTCAACTAGAACCGAACTGGCGTCAACTACTTGTCTTTTAAAACTGTCGATGGCTTAAGTCTTTAGTCCATGGCTTTGACATTTATTAACGCCTATAATAAATCTAACTTTTAATTAACTTGAGTTAAAAGTTGTAGATGAATGTTGGAACAAGCATTGTTGGCTTGTGCAAAGAAATGTGAAGAAAAAAGTTGTTTGGTTGTATTGTGCGGAAAAACGGAAGTGTTTGTTTAAATATTGGGGGCAAACCGGGCAAAAGAAATGAAACGTTTTTCGCGTTGGCGTTTCTTACATTTTCTATTATGCTGCTTCCCTATTATTGATTGATAAACATTTAATTTAATTTAAGATCAAGGATTGCCAATTACTATTAATATTAATATTATGATATTAGGACAGGCTGTAAAAATCTACACAGGGATTTAGGCTCTTATTTCTGTTCCAATCAAAATATCTTGGCTAATTCCTAACTTCCTTTTTATTTTATCAATCCGAGATAAGATTTTTCTTTGAAACTTATCGTAATTTTTAAAAATTATTTTTAAAAGACGTGTCTATCTATCATCTATTCGAATCGGCAAAAAAAGTAAACCATTTCCAGCATGTTTTATCATCTTTTGGTGTGTTTGGGGTAACTTGAGATTGCACTGGAATTAACAATTAAGAATAATTACGCAATACAAAATGTTTTTCCTGCAAGTTTCTAGTTTATTTATTATACTATGTGGATTGATGCAAGCTTGGCTTAATTTTAAAAAAATAAACCCATCAAACAATCTTTAAATATTTAAGTCATTTTCCGGAATATAATGATGAGAACTTTTTTCAAGTCTTAACTTTCTACATGTTCCAAACATCAGACAATGAGGAAAATAGGATGAGGCTGTGACAAGGAGGAAGTTGTTTTCACATTTTGCATGTAATGGTTGGACGGTTGCGAAAGTAAATTGCGCAATGTATTATCGAAGCATTATGGAAGATAGAGCGGGCCTAACCTAACCCGTTTTCATGCCTCACTTTTCCTCATTTCCTTTCCATGCTTTTCCCTTAAACATTAAAAGTTTACAGTCAGGGAGAGTAGCTCTCTCAGCTGCTGTACGTTAACTCTCTTCGACAATACTTTCCTCGATTTTTGACAAAAAAATGACTTTTTTGAGGAACTTTAAATATTAATTAGTTTAATTCGCCCAAAGTATTTTATTAACCTAGTTGTTGATCTGATGAAGGAAAAATGAAAGGGAAAACGAGGATAAAAAATCAGGACAATTTGCAAAAAAATGTTCAAAATGCTTATCTGAAGAAAGATAAGCAAAATGAAGATAAGCAGAGTTAAGTGAAGTCATGCTTATGTTATGTGTTATGTGCCTTTTCCAGCCATTCCAAGCCTCCGCCGGTAAATTTTATCAGGAAAAAGTAGAATAAAAATAGTCACGCAATTATAACCAGCAAAATTATTTTAAAAAACCTTTTTGCTGCTATATTCATTATCAACGGCAACAATCAACAAGTTAAATGCCTTGCTACATTATAATTACAATTTAAATACTCCTTTTTAAGTTAGAGAGTTTAAAGATACGCAGATAATTTATAATTTTAGTAAGAGTCCTAGAAAGTTAATTAACAAGTGAGTTTATAGTTTAAAGAGTTATACCAGTTTAGTACAAACGTTTAATTAACGGTTGAAATCAATGATTAGCTTTGAAAGTCTTTGGAATAAAATGAATCTCATCTTTAAGTAATAATAAAAATGTGACTGATTAAAATAACAAACTTTACCAAAATTCTCTTTAACACTAATTTTTCAACGAATGGGAGACGGTGGAGGATTTGAAGTTGGGGACAATGACTGGGATAACTTAGATAAAGGAGGTGCAATGTCTTCGATGTTGATAATGTCGGACGAGGAGGATGCTGCGACGGGCGAAGGAGGTTTTTTCTCTCCTTCCCCCTTCTCAACCTCAACAAGTGACCCCTTCCTTATGACAACGGAAAGTGTGTTCAACTCCCCTCAAACCCAATTTGGGGGAGGAGGCGAGCTCAACAATATAAATCTGAACGTTTCGAGTGTGCAGGACGTGGTGAGACTGGGAACGGACAGGAACTTCCTCCTTTTCCTGCTCTCGTTAAGCTGTGGCTTGGTTTGGGTTCTCTACATCACTTTCTACAGCTCACGAATCATCGGTCTAGTCTTCACCAAGATAGTCAATAGGTTTATCAAAGAGGGCTACGTCAACGTTAGCTCCATGTCCGTTTCCATCCTCTCTGGGAAAATTATGTTCCGAGATGTGTCGTACGTAACAGAAGACTCCTCCATGAGAATTCAAGACGGTTGGGTGATATTCCGTTGGTGGAGGGCTTACGTTCCCAAAGATATTTCTGAAGATATGTCGCATTCTGATACTAGACTATCGGTGCTCCTCAACGGCTTTGAGTATCACTTGTATAATAGATCCGAGCTTTACTCCAGGCTCGAGAAGCTGTTCGGATTGGATTCCGTTATATTCCCAGGCCATTCCAAAACTGGTTCTAATGCTAGCAGCAATAATAACGTTGGAGGGGAAGATAATGGAGGGAACAAAATGGACGGAGACATGGCTAGTTTTGATAAAGCTCAACCAAAAAAGCCCCCTTCTGCTGTTGGTTATTCTTGGAGGGATTTAATAGTAAGGACAATAATTGGTCATGTAAAACAGAAAAAATGAAAATTTAAAAAGTGAAAGTTTTATTAATATTTAATTCATGTTTTCAAAATTTCAGATTTATTAGCTGCTTGTGGGGAACAATTTGAGTTATCTTTTGACCTTCCATTCCATGAATTCCTTCCG
>JAHZNK010001773.1:0-30298 GCA_027744615.1 Lepidocyrtus cf. nigrosetosus NNG-2020
TAAAGAATAATTTGATCCTAATCTGGTTAATTAATTTGCTAGAATGAATTATTTACAGAGGCAAACCTCGGAGTGGAATAATTTCACCCTCGGTTTATCAAAGAAGGCGGTAAAATACATTATCATGAGAAATATAACAAAGCTCAGATCGTAATTGATAGACAAAGGTTTTAATTTATAAATCCTATCAACCCTGTACATTCCCACCATTCTTAAAATTCGTTTTTACCTGTTTAACATAAACATGTAAGATATAAGCATATTTTCAATTTAATATGAAAAGAGGATTGGCACGACTTTATCAACAATATCAAAATGGCTTTTGTCATTACTTCAAAAATGAATGTTTATCAGTACATAAAAACGATTTTATTTTATATTTTCTAGCTAATGAGGGATTTTGTCAAAAACAAATGTCTTTTTTGAGTTATCATAAGCCCTTAAAATGCCACTGACACGAAAAAGTTCAACAACGCCCAACTAGTCGGCTGTATCAACTTTGTTTTAGTATTTTGACAACTATATTAAAACTGCTACTTTTTCATTTTTGCAATTTAGATAAAAATCCAACAAAATTGAAAATATGAGATTATGATTTTTGCACTGTCATTATATAGATTTAGATGTTTACCTTAGCTACGACTTTGGCATTCAAGTGTAACAAAAACTGTCAAAAGTTTCATTGCAGAAACCACCCGAAAAACGTTCAACTTGACTTGTGCTTTCGTTTGAACTTGATGGCTTAATTTATTTCAAATAAATAAAAAACTGTGCCGTGTCACAGTTCCGATCATTTTACAATTTTTTGATTTGAAAGGCCATTCATTGTCAGTTTTCTAGTGCGTTACAAATTGTATTTTATGCTTTAAGTAAAATAGTGTTATTTTAACAAGCAAAAAAAGTCTATTGCAGATTGTTAAAACTTATCTCCTAATTGTAACTCCTATTCCCTTGGATGTAACTCAAATGTCAACTCACAAAACGACTTGAAGGTCACTCCCATTTTTGACACAGTCTACATAAAAACCAAATGTCCCTTACCTGTAAAACAAAACAATAAAAAAGGCTATTAATACTCAATCAATCATAATTTTTATTACATTTTTAATTACCTAGAATTTTTCTACATTACTTGCTCATTTTTTAAATATATTCTACTAAAAAACCACTTTCAGTTTCCGTTGTAGATACCCCAACAATAATAAAACGCTTCAAGTAGAAAAGTTCAAAAGATTTAATCCACGTCTCCCATAATAATTTCAAAGGGAACTTTTTCGCATAAAAAAGTTTGCAAAAATTGTGTGGTGGGCTACCGTTATTATTCTAGGGAAAAATCACTAGAGCTGAAAAAGTGTGACAAGTTAGTAATATGAAGTTGCTAATTATATTGAAAAAATAGTGGAGGGAGCGGAGTATGTACATATTTATACTACCTAAGCGCCTAAATAACAAAAGGCAGATTAGACAGATATAGCAAAGAACAAATTTAAGTTAAACCGTAAACCATGAAGATATTCACAGAGAAGCTTATGAATTTTTTCCTCCCTTTTTGATTCCACTTCATTCTCTTCCCATTCTTAGAATCTTTTAGAGTCAGTGCTACTCCCTTTGTAGTAAATTCATCTAGAATTTTTACACACGCAGACATAGGCACACTCCCTTTTTATCTTCTACCTTTTAATCTGCAAATAAAAAAGAGCGAGTGTGTACTAATGTGTAATGTAATAAAGCTTGTGCAAAGCTCTAATCCATTTTTATAAGAATGTATAAATACATGCGTTTTTTCTTCTACCTTTTGCTTTCGTATTTCTCAAGCTGAAAAAATGGAAGTGTGCTATTTAACTGTTCTAATTCTGGTCAATGTGGTTGTTATGGTGGTTATACAATAAATATCGTAATCGTCAACTTTAGCGTCAAAGTTTTTTATATAACGGAGCTGAGGATGATCGTAACGGCAACTGCGTTTAGGGGAAGGTTCTGATATTAATTCTTATAAATAAAAACCATTCATTTTGCACGATATTCTTTCCTTTTTTTCAAAATGTGTTATGGTTTAAAATAGTTAGAAAAACAAGAGGTGGTAGTCGTTAATGTTGAAATGACACTGAAAGCGGATCAATGTTTGCTTCCACACCAGTCGCCAATAAAAGGTAATATTTACAAGAGCAGCAGCAATATTAAAAAAGTTTCGTACAACTATCAATATCTCAAGTATTTATAAGCATTATAAAGATGTACTAAAAGGAGGAGAATATTGCCACTGATTTTTATACCGTTCATTCAGCAATTACATGTATTAGAGTAATTAAATTCATCCTATTAACCGTTTAGTTTTTTCCGCAGTGCTGAGATAATATATGTCAATAAGAATATTCTCTAGTTCATTGTCTTTTTAAACACTCAATGTTTAATACTGATTAACTTTTAGACATTTGCAGTTATACCATATCAATTTCTTGCAAAATAGTAGTGAAAAATAATGCTCGAAATTCATCTTAAAATAAAAATTTTCTGGAAATGTGTACCAGCTTTATCCAAATACAAATATTGCAAAAAAGAATATAGACAAAGGGGGAACTGAATATAATCATTCTGAGATTTTTTCACTTCGACAAATTTCATTTTTCTAATCCTGGGATTATCTCTTTTGCTTTCTAATTTGCATGTTTGCTAAAGCACTGAACTGAAATCGCACTTTTTACGTTTTATGACAATTTTAATAAATTCTTTCGTAACTTATGTAATAATAAAAATAACATAAAAGAAGAGGATCCTTTATGGAAATCTAAATTTAAATCCTTAAAACTTTCAGTGACGACAGCAAAAAGAATTTGAATTTCATAAAACCAGAGAAATAACTTTCTCGGGAACAGAATGAATCTGGAAACTCAACAACGGATAATAATAAAAGCGATTTCGTAAGTTAATCTCTTCAAGTGTATCTATCCGATATATGTTCGTTCACGACTTTCATTTCAAATGGAATAAAATATTATGGCAGCAGCTTCAACGCAGTAAAATGAAGTTGTGTAAGCCCTGAAGGGCTGCGTTGCACGCAATCATAATAAAAAGCGCCTTCCTTTTTTGTTTTAAAAGGAAGTGAGTCCGACTCACCTGTGAGGATGGCAAATAATCAATTTTTTCTCTTCAACATTTAAAATTAATTGTTTTGAAGGTTTTCAACAAGCAAAAGAAGGTGTGTTGCTCCCTGCTAACAAACCTTAATTTAAAAATTGATTGATTCCTTCTTTTTCTTACATCGTGTTGTTACGTAAGTAAAACAATTCACCAAAAACATACAAAAGAATGTAGAAATGCAGAGAGAGAAGGATTAAATTGGCAAAAAAATTGTTAAAATAATTGATGAAGCAGTTGATGTTTCATAACCAGATTCATTTAACCCAAGTTCTTCTTCCATTCCAAAGTAAAGGTTGTTGGTTACTATTACATTCGCAACGGTTGATTACGCTTTTGTTTTGTTGCTGCCGTTGTGAATTGTGTTGATGAAAATGATGAAGTGGGAAAGGTGAGATGAAGCAGAAAAGTACATCATCTCCTCTTCTTCTGCAAATCCTCTTCTCCACTACTAAATACTACTAAAATACTTCTCATATTAAATTACCATCGCATCACATTCCTCTTTTCTAAGCTCTCATCATCCTCTTCTCATCATCATCATCACTCCCTCACTCACGTACTATTTAGTACAACTTGTACTAAATCTACGCTTGAGTCTCTCTTTCTTTCCCTTTCAATAAAACATTTTCTTTGTGCAACTCAACTCAACAATGAAACGAATGCGAGGACGACATGACATGACATGAACAATCAACCACTCAATGAATTGATGAGTCTGATGATGATGATGATGTGAATGAGGAGGAGGATGGTGATCCTACACTATTCTTTTAAGAGCCTTTAAACAAAAAATATGACAAGATGGTGAATATGACGATACTTAACGAATGTAGTTATCTTATTAAATATTATATTAAACGCTGCTTTATGTAGCCCTTCAACCACTAATCATTATTGGTCTACAGCATAGGTTCACATCAGTTATTTAACTCTTTTAAAGCAAAGCTTTGGCAGGTTGCACCCTTATCAACCATCATCATCATCATCATAATAAAACTACGCTTGATAAGCAATAAAGTGCTTTTGTTCCCAATCAGTACACAGGAAAAAGAAAAAAATGAATTGTTAGTAAATGTTAAAACCTTATTACAACTTTAACAAGTCACTTTCACTTATATAACGCAATTACATTCCCCATTTTTTGCTTCGTTACATTTTATTTTTTTAAAGTTAATTCATTCTTGTTTTAAGTTACAGTATACTACATTAGGTACACCTATTTCGTTTTTTTTGTTTTGTCGCTCTCAGATCTTTAAATTTCTTGTAAAGATTTGTTCTGTGTGTATTTACATTCAAGCTCTTTGACCTTTACACCTTTCTATGCATAAAACAATTACAAAGTATTTTAATAGTTAACTGCTACATTACAGAGTTTAGCATATCTTCAGGGTTTATAACAATAAAGAGCTTTTAAAAAGATGAATAATGAGCGTAACAGCTCATCTTAATCCATCTAATTAAGGGAAAAGGAAACAAATAAATATTTAAACAAGAAGCTTATGTAAGACCTCAAAGTCAAAATTAGGTAACTAAACCAAAAATAACTAAATTGCGTTAAACTGTCACTTTTAAATTACCAGATTGAGTATTGTAAAACTAAAAGCATTCTCCTCCAATGCTTTGTTTAAATTAGCATACTTCTTTTGACCTTGTTCTTGTGTCACTTTACGGGGACATAGAAAGAGCAGGAGGGAACACTTACACAGATTACTTCCCTTAATTCCGGTAACAGATTAATAATTCAATAATCCAATGCAAGAGTAAAATTTATTCATTCTCATCCTATTTTTCATGACCTCAAAATACTTTATGAACTTGCTGCTACTCAAACAAGGAATAACTGTCAAGAAAGGTGACCTCTAAAAACCGTTGGATGACATCAGCCAACAAATTAATTGACAACGGGATGTAAGGACAAGAGAGCGGGAGACAGGTTCATTTTAGAAAATCACGTTTTCCATGTATGCAACATCATCATCATCGCAAATTTTAACTAATGGAAATTTAGTCAAAGGAGTACAGCCTCCTGCCAACTTCCTCTTTTTCTTTCTCCTTCATCATAATCATTGAGAGAAACAACAAACCACAAATTTTCTATTAAAAACATATACTTGTAGCAGTCACCTTCTTTCATCCAGGTTAAAACACAAAATCTCTCCCAAAAAAAGTTAGCAATTTTTATTATCCTTCCTCCTATTTCATCGCTTCAAAACGTGCACAACAAAAACAATCTTCATCAGCGGTTGCAGTAGCAGAGGCAAATCAGCGTGTTCTCCTGTAACTTTTGGGATGGAGATGATCAAACATTTGTCTTCTAAAGTCTCAGCGTAGATACAATAGAAACGGTTGGAGTTTAGATTAAACGAAACACACGTCCTAAGTCATCCTTATTATCATCATCGTGATAATCAACATGTGTAAAACTTGTAAAACCAATACAATAAGAAAAAAACGAGATGCTTATTTTCTCCATTTCTTTTTCCATTCAGGTAGTAAAAGGATTTGTTCCTCCTTCCTTGATTTGTCCTTGAACTTGTTGATGACTCCACCGGAATTTGTGTTTCTTTTCACACAACATTCTTCATTTTTCCACTCGTCATCATCATCTTCTTTCTAGTTTTGAATGATATTATTATCATTACAATAGGAAAAAATGTGAACGAGTTCAAGAAACTCAATGATAAACAAGAATCCAAGTTTGTTTGTGATCATTTCTTTAAAGTCAAGTACAAAAAAGTACTTCAGCAGCAAGTTACATTTTTTATCGTCTGCGAGAAGGGAGTTCCTTGTCTGAACTGTTGGCAATTAGTTTTTAAACCTTGGTTTGTAAAAAAACTTTTCATTTGTTCAATTCTCTATCTTTCGTCTATACTAATCTTAAACGCAATCTTATCTTGATAAGCTTCATAATACTCTGTGTAGAATTTAGGAAAGGTACTTCCCAAAACGATCCTTGTGTCGGTGGTGATATAATAATCAAGGCGTAAAATTTTGTGATTGTTTCAAAGAATTATTGTTATTAAAATGTTTTGATAAGGAAAAATTTCTCAATTTTTAAAGATATTGATAAAAATATAAAAAGTATTTAAAAGTATTTTGGGGGATAAAGAAGAGTTAAAAGTCATAATGAAAAAATGCGCTTCCGTAGAGCAGAAAATTATTCAAAAATTGAAATAAAGTATGAAAATTCTTGAAATAGTACATGCCATGGGTGTTTTTTGCATGAAGCTTAAAACCATCATTATTTTTATTAATCTTGCACAAGACATGAAGAAATCAACCTTTCTTAAAAGTTAAATAAGTAAACAATACGATTTTGCAAAGAATTTGAAATTCCAATGCAACCTTTTCCTTAAACTTTGCAAAAATAACAAAATGTTTTGAAATATGCTAAATTTTAACATAATTTCTTCATTCAGAAGGACATTGTAAAAGGAGGGAAAACACGTGTTTGTGCCAGATTTTATTTATCTCGAGTATAAAAGACCTTTTTTTTCAAAATAAACAAATATTACGCAAACCAACAACTCTCTCGTAGCATAAAATATTCCAGAATAAATCTTCAAAGCAAAAATATTGCAATTCTTGAAGATTTTGTGTGCCCACATTGCCGCGTTTAATGTCAAATCAGCTATTTTTATTTTGAACATGAAAGCGATCCTTAAAGTAAATTCAATTGATTATGATGATATTCATAATCATTGGCATTCAGAAAAAGGGAAGTAGAAAATTGATAGAAAAACAAGTTGTTTACATTTTGAGTATCCTGTTGACAAGATCTTTTCACGGCCAAATAAACAAGCAAGATAAAGACATTAATATTTGATAAGCGTGCAACTGATTTTATTCTTGTTTCCGTCATCACAGCACATTTCAATTTGATATATTATTTTTGTCCAGAAAATAAAAAACTGGGACAATAGGACAAGGTTCCCCCAAAGCTTACAAGATTTATCTTTGCAATATTTGTATTTATGAGGTTTTAAATACCATTCGTATCTTGTTTGTAGATATGAATGACATCATTTCTGCTTACTTATGAAGGCTGATTTTCATTCAACTTTTCATTCCTTTCCTTTCATAGATTATCAGAAATTGGACACTAAAGACCTAACCAAGAAAACTCGGTTAATTCCCTTTTTGTCTTTCTCCCACTCATTTATTCCAATTCCGTATCTGTGTTTATATTGCACAAAATCGGGCACAAAAAAACCTTTATAACCTTCTTCATCATTAAATTCGGGAATCAACTCGGTAATGTGCTGCAGTTTCTATTCCACTTCCAGAGTGATCAAAGCTGGCATGACACAGTTTCTCCTGTAATATCTTCCCAACTAAACTACCATCAAAATCTATTTCTTCACGTCATCATCAGTGATTCAACGGGAAAATACACAAACTGACTTGGTTTTTGTAGAATGAGGAAGAGAAGTTGATGAAGGGGTGCTGCTCCCGAAACTTTTGCGGTTTTCCTACCAAACGCAAAAAGTCGAAACCATCTTAAATTCAGCTTCAAATTCCATTTCGTGTTAATAATAAATATTACATGGAACCCAAGAGAATACAAAGTTAACGTTGGAAAAAAAGGAAAATGTAGAAAAAGTAAAGCACATTCCAAACCAAATAATATGATATCGTTACTACTTGTTTTACAATCATGATAGTCTTCGTCATCATCATCAACATGCCAGCTTCACAGGTTACATTCTCTCCCACCCAGGATATAATGGTATTACCAAGCACTAACTTAACCGTCATGATGATGATAATGATGGTAGCAAAGCTTTGATCAAATCTCATTTTGATGATGCTCTTCAATTCCACTGAGAAAAAGGGAAAACGGGAAGATTTGCACTCTTACATCATTCCAGAAACCTTTCACTTTTTCACTAGTTTATAAAAATTTTGTATGTTCCGCAATTCATTTTCCTCTTTCAAATTCTTTTTACATACCTATATGTACACAGATAGACATTTTTCTTGTATTTCTTAACAACTGCATGAATTAAGTAGAATCAAAGAATATTCCGGAGAGGAGAAAACGCTCTCCTTTTACATAACCGCTTTGGAAGGAATAATTTAAAAGAATATAAAACAAACTGGAGCATAAAGAAGGAGACGAGAAAAAGTTCAATTCCAATTTGCTTCCTTCTTGTCTTTCAAAAAGCATTCGAGAATTCCCTTTTTACATTTTTAGAACGCATTTGGTATATATGTAAGCAAAAGAGAATATTTTTACACAAATATACCAACTTTATTTTGTTTTGGAAACGATAATAATATTTTGAGGCGTTGTATTGTCATGTTACAGTGATCTTTTTTAATTTCGTCTCCAAATTGGTTTGGACAAGAAGCTGCAACGGAAAATAAAATTTCGCATTATTCAAGCAAACTCTTGTATTCTTAAAATTAAAAACTAATATGAACAATCTCATTCCAAAGTTATCCCCATCAACAATTTTTTAGTTCTTGCGCAAAGTCAAGTTTACGGTAACAAAAAATGTCATTTAAATTTTGCTTATTAAGATAATTTTGCACACTACTTTACTCAAAAACCTTAACTTTGTTATTAAATTTTAATCTCCCAACGTTCCTTTTGCCTACTGTACAAAAACGCGCAGTTTTAAATGAGTTTTGAAATATTCAACAAAATCATTGCAATCTTGGTTTACGCGACAAGCTCCTCACTTGATGCAATTACCTTTGCAACAATTCCATTTTCAATTCTCGTATTAAATTATTATGCATTAAAAACTGAGCCCATCTAAAATAAGATAAAAATTAGAGTGGACAACACCACTCATACTGAGAAAAAACTTGCAACATCATCGTAAAAATGTGTACAAAATAATAGTTTCGAAATGTTGGTCACGACAAGTGCACAAGATTGCATTTTTGATTTTAGTAATTAAGAATTAGAAAGAACGCACAAGAATTCCATTTTTATACCTTGTCTTACTTTTTAGAATGGTCAGACAGGGCAGATGACACTCTAATAAAAAGGCAATCACCGGCGACAATAGCAAAGTAAAATTTATCTTAAAACTATTTCAAAAAAGCGATCGTCCAACTTATCATTCGCCTACCTATCTGTACATAATCATAAAAATACTTATTATTTTTGGAAGAATGCATTTATGTAATAGTTATAAATTAGTATGAAAAATACTGCTTTAGGCTACCAAAAATCAGCCGTTTTATTTAATTTTTAATGAACAAATCTTTAAGGTAGCTTCAGCAGCTGGGTAATAAAAAATTAAATTGTTTTACATACTTTTGCCTTGTTATGTATGACATTGATGATGGAGGCTTGCAAAGAATTTGAGGATAGTTACAAGTTTTAAACATTCTAAATATTTTCATGGTACAGCTCCATTTCACATTCTATCAAATCAATTATACCCAATTAATATTTTAATGAAGAACGAAGATGATGATGATGATGATGAAGGGTGATTTTGATATTCGTCCGCTGGCTAAAATTTCAAGAAAGGCTGCATAATTTACAGAATTATAGACAAGAATACGAAACAATATTAATTTGTCGCTCAATTATAAATTAAAATACGAGAATTCAAGATTTCTTTACAAGTATTAATAATTGCTTTTATGTAATTGAAGGCTCCCCTGCCTCGCTCATATTTTTAGAATGTATTTTTAAGCAATAACCGAAACAATGATTCATAGCTCTCAGGTCAATTATTTTGTGTTCCTCATCATGAAAAAAGTATTGCTTATTTATTGCAAAAATTTACATAAATAACAATCTTTTTCAATAGGGATGAATCTATCTAAAAACAGATCGTAAATTTTATGACGACGACGATGATTATATAACAAACGAAGACTGATTGAAAAGAATGATTCTGTTACGCAATATCGTCGTTTTTCATATTTTCCTCTAAACAGTTTCCTGAAACTGTGCCAAAAATAGAGTATAATTAACTTTTGTACATTCTGATAGGAGCAAATCTAAAATATGTTTTATGGAGGATATGGATACTTATTGAAATCATAGTTTTAAAATAATGAAGGGTCTTCGTGTAATCGTTATCCTCCGCATCATCATTGTTTTTGCATAAGTCGTTTTCAATAAATGAGGTCACTATCAGTAGTATTTTTTTCATGTCCTCTATCATCATGATCATCTTATTCTTAAACTGATGAACTCCTGCTTGCTCACCCATTATTACATAACCCAGCTTAATATTTACTTTTTTTTTAAAGAACCCCAATTTTTTCAGGTAAAATTGTAACATTTTTTTTAAAAAAGGGAGTAATATAGTCATCGCCACATGTTGCCTCCTAATTTTGAAAAAGAACATGGCCCTTTTAATAAATAACTAAATTATTGCTATATTTGTAACACGGACAAGAAAAAAATCTCTGTTATAGGTTGTATGTGGTTACGTTCTTTTTTGTTACCAAAACCTTATTGCCACATACAAACCATAAAAAATCACGCAAGACACAGACACCAGCAGGAGCAGTGACCATACAATATTTTTTAAAAATAAAAGCAATCATCTTACAGAAAGCATTAAACACTAACACGAGATTATCAGTTTTTGATGGAAATAACCTCAGAGATGCACTTTTCTTTATTAAAATGAAGTTTTTCTGAGGAGACGTAGATAAAGGGTTGATAAGCGCTGTAATTTTAAACGTGTATCGTTTTTAGCCTGAGACGCTTATTATTTCACACGCATGTGTCTCTTTTTTCTTACAAATCACTACATAACTTGTCATTACTGCACTCATCTTGTATTCATGAAAGGAAATAAAAAATAAAATATGTGCATGTTTATAGTTAAATGTGAAAATTTGTTCTCTTCATTAATACCAAAAAATCTATTCTCCTCAATCCCAACCCTTCATCCCCTCCTCTTTTCCAATACTATTAGAGAAAATTGGTGGTAGTGGCGGTAGGTTTCTTTCTAACGACAACGTAACACGCACGTTTGCATCTGAAAATGAGTCTAATGGTAAAATGCTTTCTTAAAAATGGCAAATAGAATACGCAATTTTACTGATGATTATCATGATGAGTAAATGTTAGCGCCATGCCAATAATAGCTTACGCTCATCGTACACACCTGCTAATTTTTATTTCACTCAATTCAATCAACTCCTTGTCAAAGTACATCAAATCCTAAAGATGTCTCTAACTCACCACAAAGCATTGTTATTATTATTCATTTACGCTCATGTTACTCGAGCTTTGCTATTACTTTCGATAGAAAACGGCCATCGCCACAACACCGACTTGCAAATTGAAAACGAAAGTACAAACGTTTTTACTAAAACGTTCATAGAGAATGTCTAGATTTTAGTTTTGGTTATTTTTCATAGGAACAACTCAGAATTTGAGTAGAAATGAATATGATATGCGTCTGGCAAAAATTATAATTAGTTAAAAAAGACTACCTTAAAATATGCAAACGTGGATGTAGTAGGCTTGATTATTTCATTGAAATGCATGTTTTCTTCTTTTACCCTTCTTCAGATTACTTGCACTGATTGAAAATTGCACATTGTACGCAACATTACTTTTGTATAATTCATTACTCCTCCACCAATCACCATCAACGTCATCTCATTATAATACAAGTTGACTGAAAATCTCACCATCAGAGAGGGAGAAAATCAACTCTAAAATAGGGTTAAATTGAAATGTGTGAAATATGAATAAATAGAAATATTATAAAAATACTTATTTCTTTATCTATTTTGGCAGCAAATTCTCATCTAAACTTCAATCTTTGTAAATGTGCAAACACTGACACGAGATTGTGCAAACTGCACTATTTATAATGCATTTTTCAAAATTGATTTGCTTGCATCATTTAACAGCAATTGTACTTTAAATTTAGTTTCATTTTATTGAAAAAACTAGGAAGATTAAATTGAATGAAAAAGATGAGATATGCGTTTGCTTTGTGCAAATAAGATGGGATTACGATTAGATGCATGTCTTAATCTACAAAGTAAACTCTGCTAGGATAAACACTTTCCATTTTTTATTTTAAAAGATCCTTTTTTATATTTTTTACAATTGATAGGTTTGGATTAAGCGCACGAGTCCTTCTTGAGTGCCTAATAGTAGCAACTTGTTTATTATTGCTCAATATGTTTAGAATTCGATTCGCATCATAAATTTGTTAAAAACTCATCCGCCTCAAAAAATTACAATCCCAGATGTTGTAGTAAGTGCCTCACAAAAACTAACTAAGGAACGGTACAACACCTTAAAAGAAACGATTTGCGTATCTGCAATTAGAAAAATTGTACTTTTTCTCGTTGCCCTTTTTCTTTAGAGGTTAGCATTGTAAGCGAAAGCATCTTCAAATCATTTAAAGAAACATTATTAATGAACAAGTATTTTAATGAATCCGCATAATTAATCAGCTGTGGTAGTAGCAATAACAAAAACAAACTATGATCAGTCAAGTCACTCACAAGATGATGATTAATTGCGGGAAAGATTAATGTACAATTTTGTATATAAAACATAAGAAGGAGTAGGTACAGGAGCATTGAGTTCGCCATTTCATCAGGAATCAAGGGGACGTTTAATAATAATAATAATAAATAGTCTTGGAGTAGTAAACAGGTTAAAAATAAACAGGTTAAAAATAACTACCCAAACGAAATGACCAAAATCAGACACAATTCCTTTATCAGCCCAACCAACCCTGCTTGCGAAGTAGGCCTCAAAGTGAGCCCAAGTAAAACAGAAAGTCCTTGTGATAGCTTTTGTGCATTTGCCTGTTGCACTTTTTATCGTTTTCATGCCGCCGTTGATGCTGTTACTGCGCGGCGATGCACTTACTCGCCAGCCTCATCACTAGACAAAATCATGTTTGCTAATCTATTTACACGTTTGCAAAAATCATCATCACCTCACATCAGTAACCACTAACAGCTTCAGTTCTGTGCATAATTACAGCGAATAAAAATAAATTTTTGATATATTTATAGCCGCTTTTTTATGCAGGTTAAGGTTCTCTTCTCCGTCAATCTCGTTCTCGTTTTGAAGCCAAACCCTTTATCCAAGTGAGCAACTAGCAACCTTTTTTTATAGCAAATCTCTGTGTACAACATCATTAATTGGAATTTAATTAGTAACTAAGCAGGATACCGTTTTGCTTAGATTGTCATTTACTTCTAAAATGAATATGTGGGTACTACGAGGATGATTGCAGATTAGTGAAATCCCCAAAGTAATTAATAAAACTTCGTACACAATAATTAAATTAACTTTATGGTCATTTATACGTTGATGTTTTATGTGAATGAATCACACGTTTTATAACTTAAAATAAAAGTTGCACTGGGACTGGGAGATATTCCCCTATTTATTTAATAATAATCAATTATCACCTTTTATCGTTAATCACAAATCATATGATGATTACGATGAGGATTGAAGTGTTGAGTACCCTTTCCAATCTGAGATGCTTGATTGGAATTTTCCACTGGTTTATAATAACACTGACAATTGGGTACATTTGGCATAAGACGATAATGTACCTACCTTGAAATAAAACTAATTAGATTAGAATATTCACCAGCTAATTAGTAGTTACGGATATTTAATAAACATTGAATTTCCGTTTTGGGCGAGCAGATCTATGTGATTTTTATCAAACAATTGAGTTTTAGTATAGATGTACACAAATCTTTTAAAATGTTAATATTCAGGACAAGTTTTATGCTCTTAAGTCAAATGGAATGCGACATTCTCACTACCTTGCACGAGGTGGTCATTTAAGATAATTGTAATTATACATGTTCGTCTTTTCGTTATGTAACCTTCCTAAATACTACCCCCTACTTCCTTCCTTCACGAGCAAGTTTTTGTACATATTGTAGTAATCGTCGTGTAGGAAGTTTTAATCCTTCCTCTTATTACTCGGAAAACGACGAAAAAATCACAAAAATTTACAAGTTTTCAAACTACTTAATGCCCCATTTTACATTTGTTTACAAGCTGTAAACATAACAACAAAAACTCCACGAGAGATTTTTTTATATCATTTACTTCAATCTTAAGAAATGGGCAGTTGCACGACAGGACGAAAAAAGCTTATTTAGATCAATTTAAAACCA
Organism: Lepidocyrtus cf. nigrosetosus NNG-2020; assembly: GCA_027744615.1. NCBI lineage: Eukaryota > Metazoa > Arthropoda > Collembola > Entomobryomorpha > Entomobryidae > Lepidocyrtus > Lepidocyrtus cf. nigrosetosus NNG-2020. The sequence goes on from JAHZNK010001773.1 coordinate 14,251, forward strand.
TAAATGGTTTACTTTTTGAAAAAAAGCAATTGTTACAAATATTTTAAACTGAAAAGTACTTTACATTTTTTAAAAGAATAAATAAAAAATTGAGTAACCTCTCGCAGGGTGCCTGTGGACTCTTTGGCACAAATGTGTTTTTAATCATTTAAAGAATGTTTGTGTGATGTTACGTCATCATCAAAATTATCAAATATGTACATAATAGGATTTTAAAATTGAAGAAAAATGTCAAAAGTCAACTGTACACATTCATTACATAACAAAAATTAAACTCATCATATGAAATACTCAAAAAAGTGTGACACAATTGAGTAAATTGTTTTCTTAAGATTTCAATTTTCCTTATGAATAAAATAAATACTTTTACGTTATTCTCAAGTGATTATTACCAAAACACATGTTCAAATTCGATTAAAAAGTTCCGTCAGACATTCCTCAACAAAATGAATGTAATTTTTAACAAAAAGTTGCAACAATCTTTTGACCACTTCCCCATCCATCAAAAAGTTATGAGGCTTTACTCTGCATCTCTCAATTGTACTCAGAAGGGTACCTAAATCTATTGCAAAAGCTGAGCTCAGTAAATAAAAACTGGGTAGAGTAAGAATACATATTTTTAGTAAGTTTCACTTTTTCTTTTTTGCATGTATCGCACTTCAAATCATTTTTGTTGATCAAAACATTAAAAATTTAATAAATTGGTATAAAACCCTTCGTTCACAACATGTCTCGCTGTTCTTTGAAATATGGTTTAGAACAGTGTTATTCTGCTAACATGCTTTACCTCTTCTTTAAATTAAAGTTTAAACTAAAACAATTAGCGAAAAGGTACATTTTTATACATATAAAAACCCAATCGTATTAGGCGCTACTGTGATAACACACATCATCATAGTTTTTGCTAAGGTACAAAACATAATCTTACAAACCATATTTTAAAAATATCTGATACAAAAATAATCATACGTCATATTTTTTTATCTGAAAAGCTTTTAATGCTTCCGTATAAATCTTTTAATCCAATTCTAACTGCCTCTCAAACTAATGAAAATTGGATAGGCTTTGCACATCAAATCTCCACTCTTGTTAACTGAAGTACCCTTAAAAACCACTCCAGACAGACATGAGTCTTGAGTAGTACTCATTCTAGTATCCTCAAGTGGAGACAGACGATATCAATATTTTTACTAAACTTAATCAATCTAAGAATATAAATGCAATAACAAGTCAAATACAAGACGTTGATAAAGAATATTTAGACATGAGCGCTCCTTGAGAAAGAACAATTTCTATGTCCCATTTAATTTGAAGAAAGCATTAATTTCTTCGCTGCGTCATATATCTTAAATGTAATTATCTATCATGCTATGGCTTGCGAACCGTGTGGTGACGATGGTGGCAAGCAGGAGTGGTAGAGACCGAGAGTAAATTTGCAAATGATTGCAAAACACCTTCTTTCTTTCAATCGAGTCAAGGGACCAGCAAAAAAGATTGAGACGAATGCATGCATGCAAAAAGGAAGCTCTACTTTACGTACGAATAAACTATATTTATTTATATCTTTTCAGTTTCACACTCTGCGGTTTGCGGTGGGGATGGTGATGATGGTGTGGTGGCGGAAAGTTTGGTCCGCACCAGTGGAGCACACCAATATGAGAATTTAGTGGAAACACATCTGAAAGTGGGAAAATCTTTGCATTCACGCATACATTGTACCTTTTATATTTAGAAAAGATTAAAAATTAAATCAAAACTTATTTATTATTTATTGCAGTCGTTATTTTGCAATTAAGACATGATTTGTCACATGCAAAAAGCGAAAAAATAAAGCCACATGTGAAATCTAATATGTCGGTTTAAAAATATTTGATTCCAGGAATTAGAGACTTACTAAATAATAAACGACCACATTACCAATTGCGGACATTACTTAAATGTCAATTATATCAACGTAATTACACTTTCCAATCTTTAAATTAGTGTTAAGTATTAATTGAAGTGATAAAGAGGGCTTTTTCTTTCGCTCATTCCTTACAATTTCACTTGTCAGTCACCATACCAACAGCTCCTGCTCTTCTATTTCTGAGTAATTAGTTATCTTTAGAGTCAATCATGATGGAAATAATGATAGATTGATAACGACGACAAAAAAGTGTTGTTGTGCTGACAGCCCTCAATTATTTGTCAAAAGCAGACAGACACAAAGCCAAAGTTCCCGTTTCGGCATGCATCGGATTGACTTGCAACAACAACGAAAACGTTGATGATTATCCTAATGATTATAACGCAATATTGATGATATAAAAGATAAAACTGAAATTTGCAAAAGGTATTTAGCAATAACAATAATAACGAACTACCTTTCCCTTCCTCTTTCAATCCTTCCGTCACGAGAAATAAGTTTAATGACCGTTCAATAACGATTTTTAACGGCAATTGTGAGGAACAAGTGAACCAGGAATAGTCCTAGCCAAAAGGTATTCAAAGTTTAATCAACACGACAAAAACTTTTCTTCTTCGGCTCCTGTTAGAAACTTTAAAAGTGTGGTATGCAATAATAGTATTGCTTCTAGCAACACGTATTTATCAACTTTCAAAAATCTAATGATGATTAGCATCACAAACAAGTGAAATTACATGGGTCAACAAAGTGACACAAAATTATGTTTTTTACAACTATGAACTTCTTTAGCAAGCCTTTAAGAAAGCAAGAGCAAAGTAATTTTAACACTTAAAAATAATCATAGCGTTGTAGAGTTGTTATAGCCACGTTCTCAGAAGAAGCTAACAGGTGTCTGCTTTGAGAAGAAGGAATGGCAGATAATCGATAAATTTGATGGATGAAATCCGCATCCTGTATATTAAAGATTCGCTTCTATTATGTCGATATCAACATAAAACGATCAATGCATCAAAATCTGTTTCATTTTTGAACAAAAACACTTTTAAGATCCAGCTTATGCTGACGCCTCTGAAGTGAATGTCCCCTTCGGGTACGAACCGAAGGAAAACCGCAAGATGAAAAGGAAGTTACATAACTTCTGTTAATATTCAGAACAACATTTGCAAACCTTTATGGAAATAACTACTGTTGAGGACCCTCTGGCACTGTTTTTAAACAAGGCCGAACAAATGTTGCATAAAACCTTTGCAGATTACGTTTTTTGTTTCCCTTCAAAGAAATCAGGACAAAAAATGAGATTCTCAGGTGGATGATGGATCACCTCTGCATAATGTTATTACGGTTATTATTACTTGGAAGCATCTGATTTCAACATCAAAATTGAAGCAGGAAACTCTATCACATCAACATCACTTCAACCTGAGCATTACAAAAAAGAAAAACGGTGATGAGGATGACTTGTCCCTTGTTGCATATAGTATGGAGTTTATTTTCTCCATTTTTCATAAAAAATGAAAATCTACTTCCTTCATAATATTTCCAATATGGGGTTTTCCATCTCTCATTTTTTCTGCTCAATTGTGTATTATGTAAACGACGTTGTTTTGGCCATGCACGTGGAAGAAAAAGTTAAGCGATGCTTGGTAATATGACGAAGCCCATGATGATAACAACGATGATAAAGAAGATGACAAAAAATGCTAAAAAGGAGGTTACACACGGCTCTACCTTCTTCCGAGGAGAATGAAGGAAATGCAGAAAAAAGACGGAGAGAGTTGAAGTCGAGCTCAAAGCTAAAATGTTCAGACTTGTGTAAAAACAAGAGACAAGAAAAAAAATGAGAGAATGAAGCTGGTTCAAATTTTTTACTTGCGTTTGTCTTGCTGGAGGCTGGAAATGTCTTCTTTGAATACTTATATACGAGGAAAAAGAGGCAGGAAAGAAAGATAAAACGGTGACTACCAACTTGAGTCTCTATCTCCTTTTCTTTGTATAAAAAATACCTGCTGGTGCTTCTTATATGAGCCAACAACATCCTTATTCTTCCTTCTTCCCAATTCCTAATATTACATTGCATTATTCCAATGAATTTCGCGTGAGTAGGTTTTTTCTCTCTACAAAGCGCTTCTTTTCTAATGTCGATTTGAACTCTTTCTTTGAGAACAACGACAACAACCACGGCAATATCCTTATTTTTAAATCCTGAGGACAAGAATGATGATGACTTTTTGTCAGGAGGATATAAAGAGAAAGGAGTGCAGAAAGACGGAAGAAAACAATGTGAAGGAAGTATTCTTGTAGGGAACAAGTGGATGTTATTTGTTCATAGCAGGGAAAGGAATTCCTGGAAAAATTTTCTCTTCTGTCTGTCTGATTCCGTCTTTCTTTTCCGGCGCCGGTTTTTAAAGAGGTTATGTAATAGCAGTAATGAAATAACGATGCTGATGATTTTACTGATGGAGGAAAGAGTCTTCTCTCTATCACTACTTCGAAGATGATCATGATAATGATGATTACGCTCTGTGACTGTTGTGGTGGTTGTAATAGTGAATGTGGTGGTGATCTGATGCGTTTGCTGGATCATCATTTATTGTAACTGAATACAAAGTGAGTTCATTACACTGTAATTTCACCAGGCAGTAACTTCCCTTCTACTACTTGCTCACCTATTGACTACTAATAAGAGGTTAGCAGTTAATAGCATTGTAGCAGAGAAGCAAAACTCAAATGGAGTGGAAGAAGTATAAAGTCAGAGCCAAACAACATGAGCTATAAAATACTACAAGGCTATATAACATGACGATATTGAAATAACGAATGAGTAAGTGTGGAAAAAGAAGAAGTGAACTGTGAAAATACAAACTTTATTATTAAACAGGCCTTGGCACTAGCTGAATTCCTTTCATTAGGCAGAGGAAAAGAGGGATGAAAGGAAAGACTTGAGAAAGAAGATCAAATCTTCCGTCAACATCATCTTTACAGAATGGAAAAACTAATAGTAAGCTTATTTGCCAACACCACCATCGTCACAGAGGCTTACTCAATTTACATGGGAAGCAGGTAGCCAACTAATAAATATTATATTGCCCAGAAGAGAGATAAAGGGGAGCTCTAAAAACACGAACACACTCCGAATTTTAATTAAGATCATAGGAATTCCAGCCCCGATTCAGAATTCCTGCATAATTACGAGATATATGAAGTGGTGGAGGTGCCAATTAAAAGAAAAGTAATAATAAACAAAAAAAAGTGGCGAGCACATAATATTTTGTCAAAAGAAAGTTGAACACTGCCGAAATGTTAAACCGTAATTAGCAGAATCAAAATCAAGAATTATTTTGCTTTCATTCGCTTCGTCATTATCCTGTTCGTCAACAGTTCGTATCCATCATTAGTCATTTTTATTACTAACGAATCCATTGCCATTGTTCCTAGAGAAGGGTATTGCACCCTTGCGGGCTCCTTAGCAAAAAATAAAAGGATTTTGCTGACAAGAGGAAAACTGATAGGAATAAAAATGGAAGTGTTCCTACAATTATCGTTATCATCAACATCATCACAATCATCGTTAAATCAACAATCGTCAAATTAACTGTACAAGTCTTTCAAGTCTCAACTTAAATTTTTCCTCTTTTAAGTGTAAAATAGGTGTGTTTATTACAAGGGCTAAAATGTTAGCAAAAAAATCAGCTAAAGTTTCATGCAATATGAACTGTTTTAGAACAAAATCGCCAAAGTCGAATGTTTTAGGAATCTGAACTGTAGCCAAGTCTAGCCACTATCATATCGTATTACTACCAACAACCTCACCACCACTTTAGTAATATCATTAAAAGTAGATACTTCATCGAACTAACTTTTTTCTTATTTCCTTGATGATTATTTTCGATACTAAAAGAACTGTGGCGTATGAAAGTTTTACGCATGTTTCAAAGTAGGAAGAAACACAACAAGACAGCGAGACTTTGAAGTATTCACAGTGCTCTTTCTTGAACTTTTTTTATTATATTGTGATCATTGTTTTCATTTTCATTGTTATTATTACTACACTCCTGTTGCTAATCTGAAATGTAATCATAGTAATAATGAACGTGAGGGAGCCCACGATTCACTACAATGAGAATGTACATAGCTGTATCAAACTTGAATAGACAGAGGTAAAGGTGGAGTTCAACAAGACAAATATAATACTGCTTGATTTACCCATTGTGCTGACTTACGTAAAGAAAAAGTGACCTAATGAACAAAAGTGAATATGATCATTATTATATTATACTGCTCAAAAGAGAGCTCTTCACTTCCTAACATCCATTTACCATTTCATCTCCGTTTATCCAAACTCATCTACGTGTGTTTATGTCATTTTTAACCCTAGAAGACCTAAAAGGTCTCGCCTAAAAGTTTTATTTGCAATTTTGCAAATTACAAAGAAGCAGAAGATGATGACAGAATGTCTATAAAAGTTTAGATGAAAACATCATCAAATTCTATTTATGAAATATTTTGAGGAAGGCAATGCACGCTTTATGTTGTTATTAATGTTTATTAAAAAGAACGAGATCCATGTTTAAAGCCTTTCTTGAAAAAGTAATGCAAATGTTATCTATATAAAACTACATGATCTTATTCCTACTGATATCTTCATAAGGAGATGAAGTTGGACAAATCTGCACATTTGCGTACAGATACAAATCAAAATCTTATTCAAATGAACAAATTTATTGGAATAATTTTCATTTATATTCACTTTTAGGGCAGAATATGAACAGCAACAACCACCTTATCATACACTCGCCCAAATATACTTTTGCACCACTTAATTATCATCATCATCAATCATTCTCTACATTGTATATGGTTGTCATCGTAATGCTTATAATCTTTCCTGATACACTCTCATTCTCGCTTACCAAATAAGAATAAAGGCTCATTAGTATTGAGACGTTGGCATAATGATGATGATGAAATCTTATAAAGTAATAATAGGAACGGACAGGGAAGCAAAAGTAAACGTCCCATTTATTTCAATTCTCATTTATTTAGCAATAATCCTCACAATAAGGTAACCATTATCCTATGTACGTACTCATTTACCTAATGCAACTTTGCAAAATTATTATATGCACTTTTTGTTTGTTGATTTTCATAGAAATGTGTAAATAGCATTTTTAATACATTGTAAAAAAACTTTGATTTCATTGTGCTCCCTTTCATTTTCAATATGATTCAATCGCGCATTTTTAACATTTTTCAAAGTGAATTGTATTAAAGGAAGAAATAAGGCATTGATTAAAATCGTAACAGCAACGTTGATGATGAGGATGTAATGAAAAACGAGATTGACATTGTTGAACATTGCACTTGCGCTTTGTGACAATGTCTTACAATCATTTAAATAAGGAAAATATTATGTGAGATTCAGAGATATGATTACTGCCTCAAGCACAATCTTCGTTTGTAAAAATGCGTAAAATGTAGATAAAACAATTTATTAGCCACAGCTTTGGGGCAATTCTCTGATTACATTTCCTGAATGAGCAAATACTTGGTAATGTGTGAAGTCTCCAATCGACATTTCATTGTTAATTACGGTGAGGATCAATTTAATAATAACAATAATAACAAAAATGCATTTATTAACCATATTTTTATCAATTTTTTGTTTGATGCAAGCGGGAAGAGCGATGAGTAAATTTTCAATGTGTAGTGCAAAAATATTTATCGCTAAAACAATAATGATTACGGGGACGACAAAAAACGGTATTTTTATCAACGGTTTCAACACCGCAACCTTTCCATAAGTAGATACTCCCAAGTTGAGTAGTAATGCACTTCACTAAATTGGGTTGAAGGTGCAATAATTAAGCTGTATTGCAATTGTAAATAATGCAAAAACACTTTTAAAAATCCTTCTTCCCAGTTTCCCTTAGCCGACACCTTCATACTTCTTGTACTTTAGTCGGCATTATTGTAATTACTTGTAATTATCTTGCATGACAAATTTTCATGCCCTATATCGTATCTTATGATTTGGGTTCAACAGGAGAAGATTAATTTTAATAGTGATGATGACGCTGTTGATGATCTTGCGGAAAAAATCTCCAACGAAAGAGGAAGTTAAAAGAATGTTTTTTCTGAATAAATGTAAAATACAAGTCATCTCCGTACAGTAATATTTTGAGAATAAAAAAAGGAATTCAGTGCAAATATGAATATACAAACTATGTACTTTATACTACTTCGTTAACTAAGACGATGATGATACTCTCGTAACGCCCTTCTCTTGGGGACAATCTCGTTGTTTGATTAGTATGCCACGGTATGGCGTTTTTATACGAGAAACTTATTGTTTTTGCTATGGTCACGCTTCATTCAAGAGAGAACAGCTTTATTATACACGTATGAAAAAACGATACGAAATAGGTTAGTTGCTGCATATGAAATAAAAGATAAGTAGTAATTTTGTTTAAATTATGGTCAACTGAAATACAAGCAAGAAAATATGTATTCAGAAGATTTTTGCATTATTATTACTATTTTTGCTCATTTTAATTTTTGATACAGTCATTACTCAAGTGCGGGGATGGTAAAGAAGGAAACAAAAAGGTGGCTTTAAATACCAAAGCATATGATTAATAACTCATTAGAATGGATATTTAACTGAAATGAAAAATACTTAAAGATTTTTGTCAATATTTTGTCTCCACAAAGCATAAAAATCTTAAAACTGTTGATTAGTTAGAAAAATTTAATAAAAATCCTTAAATACAAGAGCCGATATATTTCCTCATTCAATAATACGCCCAAAGAAATCTTTGTGGTCAGCTTTTGTTTGTTCATTGTTAAGAAAAGAGATCGTTCCTTCAGTTGACAGAAGATACTTCGTCATAAATATTTTTTTTTGCAAATATTGACAAAATATGATTTTTGTCTTTTTTTTTTGTTCAATAAGAAGACGTCAAAGAGATCTCTGTCTTTGTTAACTGGATCCTGCCCATTTTGATTTGCTCATGTGATAGTGCACATGAAAAAACCTTGAATGGGCTAGAGTTCCCCTCTGATTCACACAAATAAAGATACAAGAGACAATCGAATCCTGTTTATGAAGTCAAAGAGATCATTTCTAATAAATATTTGTCGGGGTATGAAATGAAACAAGGATCAACCCGATTTTATTGCATATTTCGTGATAAACTAATTTGCATATAAATAAAATACACTTGTTGGGTAAAAAGGGGTGAATGCGGATCTTTCACGTGAATGAACAATTCAAACCCACCTTCAACTTTGCCGCCGCATATTAAATTTAAGCTTTGATGCGGATGCACATTCACGAACTTATTAACAGTTTCTGTTTGAACAGGAACAAAATAAATGAACCTTTCAGTTTCCATTCCGATTTTGCGTGTGGGTGATAATTTAACATTTATTAATAGACTTTGAAAGAGTGCGTGTACAAAGCATGTGTTTAGCTAATGTAAGCAAAAAATCCACCTCCCATCTCATCTTTTAATTACACCATCGAGAAAGCTATAAATAAAAGAGTAAACAAAAGTTGATTAACACGTCGTTTACAAAGGGATTATTACTTTTAAGATTATCATCATTATTATCATTACGTAATGTAAACACCCGTCAAAATATTCAAAACCCAAGCAAACTTAAATAGCCTTTCATAATTTGCAATGCCTCAGGCAGTACGTTTCGAATCAAAATTTTCTTCAAAACCCAAGCTTGAATTAATACTTCCTTCTAATAAACAAAACAGACTCACATGACAGGATTTGTTAAACGTTTTATGAAAATCGAATTGCGTGAGTTAAATTATTCTAAAATGCAGAGTGGTGGCGATGGTAGCAATTGCTATTTTATTGTTTTGTGCGTCTCGTGCAAATCTTTTGTAAATTCAGACAAGCATTTCCCTTCTTTAGCACATCAAGTGACAGAACAACATTATGCAGTTGATGAAACTGATGGTAGTAGCCTCCTCATTATTCCCCTTTTCTGCGTCCGCATCCTTGTGAAACTAATCTAAATTGTATTAAATATAAATGAGCAATAATTCATTGAAATTTTTAGCATATAGATTACCTCCGCACACACACCTCATGCAAAGCTATGTACTCAAGACAATGTGATATCATCAACCATTCACATCCTTCTCCTACACCTCCTCTACTTCTCCCCATTCTCACTATTATCATCAGCATGAAAACAAAAAGTGCAGAAAATATGACGAAGAATAATTCATTGTTTCTCCCCTTCTGGTGTCTTACAACATTTGAAAAAATAGGAAGTCAATGCAAAATAATCGGACTGTCCTGCTCCTGACGATGCATGACAAAACAGAAGCAAATGATAACCAAGCCGGTGGCAAAACAACAGCAACAAAAAGGGGATGGTGACGAAGACGATTATGTGGATAAGATGGTATACTAATGCATATTGCAAAAATGCTGGTGTTGATGATGACGAAGACGATTACGACGCTCTCTTCAATTGTCGTCGTTGTTATCATCGGTGGCGGAAAGGAAATGAAAGCGAAATTTAGTCCATTATTATTAGTTTACAGTGTGCTCCTAGGATGCCTCAAAGCAAGTTTTTTCTCTTGGTGTTGGCTACTTTGCAAACAAAGAGACAATAATGCTTAGGTTTCTAAAATGTATTAATATAACGCAAAAATACTAATTTTCTGTTGCACATATAAAGAGTATTTTAGCGGAATTGTAAGAAATGAAAGGAATATGAGACAAGCCATGTCATTTATCAATACTGGTAATATAGTAATTTACCAAAGTTTTGCGTTTTACATTTAAAATAGTTCGTGAGCGGTTTAATAATGAGTAGTGAAAATTGAGATATTACTAAATTTTAACATGTTTTGACGATATTTAACATAAAATTAAACTTTTTTAAAAGTCCAACGTTTTTATTTTTGTTTTCCACAATGTTATCACGCTAATAAAAAATTCTCCACACGAAAATGATGACCATGTTGAAAATAACGTTGTTGTTGATGATTAAAATAATGCCAGCATAAAATGACAATTTCTTTTTTAAATCACTTTCAAATTCGATCAAAATCTCTTACTCAACGTCAATAGCAGAACAGCCTCATCATCATATCACCATCACCGCCACCATCGCTACCATCTGCATTATTGAAAGGTAAAGTTGTTCAACTCAATTTCGATTCCATCAATTTATACTGACTGAGTGACACACTCACACACACGCCACCACACCACATTATTGTAAGAATAAGAGGAATATAGATTAAGTAGAATTTATTTTTTAACAGGAACGAATATATCAGTCAGCATTGTACTTTACGACGGAAAAAATGCATAAACTCTCAGCTAAAGCAAAAAACGTAAAGAAAGTAATACAATGCAGGATAATATGGGATGAATGAATGGCGAAATCGTAATTTTATTTCATTCATCTATAACAACTATAAGAATGCCCTACTTTTTACGTTTCCAATCTATTTTTGTTCCTTCATTGTATTTGTATTTCTTGTAGTTGCAAAAAACTACATGTGCATTAATCACGATGGTTTTTGCAACGAATCCTTGTCATTGTCATAAAATGGGATTCGATTTGACGACGCTGTAACACGATACAACGGCTGCATTGAAGGGAAATAATAAAATATGCTAAATAGTAAGTCTATGACATTTTGGTCTAAAAGAAGATACTAAAAATACCAAAAAAAAATAATGAAAATCAGTTGTAATTTGTCAGATGCTGAACTCTTGTAGCTGATCTTTCTTCCACCTCTGACAATCTCTACAGAAAATATATAAAAATTGCATTTTCATTTCCAATACCACCAATCAGACAAAAAAACATTCACTCAACAAACTGACAAAAATCTAAAATAATTAGCATTGTAAGTTTTTATTGCTGATTCTCGAGAATACGCTACAATATTCTACAATCGTGTTCTTAAATTCACACAGGGGAAAATAAAATTTGTTTTTTAACAGTTGAATAAGGTAGTAAATTCAAAACGACATTTACTGCTCCTATTTCTTCAATTTTTTACCTTTGTCAAGATAAAATCAACGATGGAGGTGGTGGTGAAGACTAAAAACGAGGGTGATGATGCAGAGGGTACAACCACAAGTTTTAAATGGTTTGCTAACGACCGCGCATGACGGCGGCGCGACAATGACGGAGGAATAAAACCTAATCCAATATTTCATCACTGAATAATGCATTTGTGCAGCTATTGCATTGTCTATCATTATAATAATAATAATATCATGATTCATGAATGATTGAACATCATTTTTATCACTGTGTACCCTTTTCCCTTCATCATTCAAACCATTTCAGTCTTAAAATTTGAAACAAGAGCGTAAAAAGTCAAGCAATAATAATACCCATTGTTATTATGATTATTACAGCTAATTTGTTAAAGATGGAAAGTGGTGAATGATACAGTTAGGGACACGTTAATGACGCTAATATTTAAAATAATAAATTACTATTCTAAATGCAAAGTTGATAGAGTGACAAGCCCTCATGATGTCAGTAGATATCAATACTGCCAGCCACTATTTTCACTGATGCTTCAAAATTGTAAATTTTGTCCACGTAGTAACTAATCTCGTGATGTTGATTAGTAAAAGGTGTGCTCCATTAAGATTATCAACGTCGTCATCCTATATATTCATCGTCCGCCAAATGCTTTCAATATTTGGACTCACCTCTTCAATCAAGAGGTAATAATCCCCGTTAAAAATGACCTATTACATAAAGCATGGCACACCCTGGCATCTCATGCAATTTATATCACCATTGGCTATGCAGGCCCATACCCTATTGGCTTACAGTCTAAAAAGAAATTCAAAATATTTTAAGAATTTGAAAGGATGGGAAAGTGATGAGATTGATTGCGACAGTTATTGGTATTCTTGGAGCTATACAAAAATCACTAATTGCGGCAATAAATAAGAAAGGATATTAATCGTCTTGATAAAATACACATGGGAAAAGCAATCAAAGTAACACTGCGTGAGAAAAATTATATTATTTGATGATCTTCAAACCTATTGTAGGTATATAATTTTACAACTCTCATTATCATCATTACTATTCTGTACAATTTTTAATGAGCAATTTAACCAAAATTATTGTAAAAATATGAAACGGTCAAATACTTCAAAAAAAGGTCTATAAAATCATTCAAAGAGGAACTACTGGCATTCTGCCCAACCAAGAAAGTTGTATTCATTAAAAACATAGCGTAACCAAATTGATAAAAATATTTTAGAAATTATGACGACAAGTAAGAAAAGTTGTCATTGTTGAGATAAATTCCTCTAATTTTGTTCTACATTCACCAATTATTCAAAATAATCATTGCCTTTGTATAGTGTAACCCTGTTAGTTTAAAGGCCTGATGTTAAACTGACAGAAATGATACAGTAAAACCCCACTCATTTATCTATTTAAAGGTAAAACAAGTTAGCCATTAGGCTTGATAACAATACAACATAAAACCTCAACTTTTCTTTCTGCTTTTCCCTAAACAAACTTTTATATCAATTGGCGTTTATTCATCATCTTGATTATCATCATAAATAATAATTTTCATAGCAGGTGCTGCTTTCAAGATATTTGGTGCAGAACCAACGTGTATCATCATTACTCCCGACATAATCATACAAAGAAGGGGGGCTTACATTAAACCTATTTCTTTCACTTTTCATTACTTTCAGTTTCGTTTTTATCACACGGTACGGATTTTTCCTAAAGATGAGCATTTTTTACTCATTTACTCTATTTTTATTGACAATGAATGAACAATTCAACTTTCTTTTACAAAGTGCCTCGTTTAGGCGTTTATTTGATGAACAAGATGATTTACTTGATGACGCTCATGTGGTGACCAGTGCATGAAGTCTTCACGAATTCATTGTCAAAGCCAAAGGAAAACGCGTACAATGCGTTTCCTACTAAAACATAATCCGGGATTCAATGACACAGTGGTCTTGATAAATGGATCTTGTAAAAGAATAGAAAAAGCGGAAGACTGGTGAGATTTTTTGGTCATTTCACCTTACCTATTGTATGGTGGTTTTATGCGTATTTTCAAAATCATAAATTCTTGTCCAAACCTTTTGAATTCAAAGTTTTACCACCAACACCGCAAAGTAGACTTTTTTATAAACCTTTTAAAATTTATGCCTACGCCGGAAAGCTAGTTATCATCATTTCACTTGATTTGATTTATTTAAGCAAACTCAGATTCACACATAGCGCAAAAATATTACATATGTTATATAATTGAAGATAATGTGTGCTTGTACTTGAAAAGATTTACTGTGCGTTGTTAATAATGACAACCCAGGTACCCAGCTAAACTTTTGCTACCTTTTAATTATTAAAAAGTTGGAAGCTATTAATAATGATTAGAATGGTTTAGAGTTCTCACATTTTCAGTTTTAACACACACGCATAAGTTTCATGAACTTTTCTTAGTAAATTTACAATAATAAAAAGTACATTATTTGTTCATGCTTCTTTTTGCTCTAATAACTAACCTAAAGATAAGAATATGATAATGATAATGTATGATTTAAAGGCGCATAAAATTCAACCCTTTTGTAGAAGCATACACGCTGTCAACTTAATTAATTTAAGCTGTGAATGTACATAATCAGTTTAAAGTCGAAGTTTTCTGTGAATATTTTGTGGTTTAATACGCACATGTTTTTAAAGCAGGACATTTTGCATAATTGTACTACGTTAAATTTGTCTAAAGCTTTTAAGCAAGTCAGGATGATGACAAGATTAAACTTAACTGCAACTATGCTTATACCAGCATTCATTTTTTAAATTATAATAATCCCTGGTGACAAATATTACTCCATGGGAGCTAGAAACTGCAGTTCATCCTTTAAAAACTAAATACTACACTTTAAGAGCTCTTAAAATGTAAATTAAGTAGCCATATATGATTTTTCTCTGTTCATAATAGCCATAATTACAATGTAAAATACCCCAACAATGGTAATGAAGATGCAAAAAATATTTGAACAAGTGAAATGTACGTCTAAATCCTATGCTCAATGAATATCATTTGAAGAAACTCACTAATTTACAAAAGAAGAAACACCAACAGGGAAGACAATGGGGGAAAACAATTATTTGCAAGTAATCACCAACATGTAAAATGCACGAAAACAAAAAATGAAACTGGCTTCTGTTGTTAAACAAGCAAAGGAAGTGAGGAAGGAAATAAAAAATTAATGTGAGGATGATGCCATTGACGAAAACAACGAGAATGATGGTGTTGTTGACAAGAAGGGAAAACAAAGCTGCTTATTCGTTACATTTTGTAAGCAATAAAACTTCAAAGTAACAAGTTACAAATGTCATTTCATCTACGTGATATGTGTGTGTCCCTTAAAAAATTTCTTTGTCTTTTCTGTCTCATATTATTTTGTACAAAATTTTCATAAAATAATTCGTTCATTTAAATAAGATGGTTTCCTCTGCAACAGCACGGGAGCTGAAAGAAAGGAGTAAATGAAGCGAGTCATTTAACTGCTTATAAAATGTCGTTGTGTCGACATAAGAATAAAATAACTTTTGATTTTGACAGGCTTCTTACTTCCTTTCTGATTTCAAAAAGCGTTCAAACAGAAGCCTTCTTTCATCACAACACATCCTCACACAAGGCTCGCATTAATAGACATCATATAGCTTGTAATCATTCCGGATTGTGATTTTTATGAAACACTTTCAATTATTTGATACTTCCAAAACGCTATTATTGCTCAAAGTTATTTAATTTACCACATAGCTCAGATTTCTATGGTAGTTTGACTTCATTAATAATTATTAGAAAAGTACAATAATCACAGTTATGAAGATGAAATTGAATGAGGCACTATTCTTCCAGCGGCGTAATTTCCAGGAGATTTCAAGGTAGAGCTGTTCTGTTGCTATTCCCTCAATTTTCTCTTTATTTTCTATCCCGACAACCTACACAAGCAGCATGGAAGAATAAACATTTGGCTATGATATTATTGCGACTGTTGTGGAAAGATAGGATAAATTACGAACAATAAATAGTATTAATGATAATGATAATAGTTCTTACAATAATAAATAAAAGGTTGT
>JAHZNK010001774.1:0-16842 GCA_027744615.1 Lepidocyrtus cf. nigrosetosus NNG-2020
TATTCCTTTCAAATCTGATTTTATATCTCACATTAACATAAGCCAAGGCAGAAGAGCAGAAAACCTCCTTTTTTTCTCTCACAAGATATTGCTTTTTTAAAGTAAACATTCAGCGATTTTTTCACCTTTTCATTCTCTGTAAGATGAGTAAATCCGCTTACTTTGCATGTGTCTGGAGAGGATAATAAAACTAATGTAGTGTGAAATAGTAAAAAGTTATTAATTTTTATTATCCTTTTTGTCAAAATAATAAACCACGTTTTTAAACAGTTCGACAGGTCAAAAAGGATTTGTTCCGACTTGGATTATTATGAATGTGCCATGTTCAAAGATGATTTAATGACTTGAGACATTCAAAGAAATGATTTTGTTTAAACTTAAAAGCTTAAAGCCGGCACGGGGAGGGAGGCAGCTCAGATATGAATAGTCTGGAGTGAAACAAAGAACTAAAAATAGATTGGCAGACGCATCTTTTCGCAGAATTTGGTTAATAGATCTTTCATTTAACTGAATTTACAAGGTAATTTAATTAAAGAAATTGATTGTGTTATGTAAGAAGAATACAATGAAAACATTTATAGAAAGAATGTGAAACGGTTAAAAACGTCCGTTGATGAATCACCGTTTTGAAGCGGAGCTTACACAGCTGGCTTTGTATGACATCAGCACAAAGAAATGCTTTGTTTACCTTTTTATAATCAATTTACGACCATCATAGCCGTTAACTTTGCTTATTTACGATTGCTTTTAAAAACAGAATAAAGAAGGAAGTGAAGGAAATAAAGGGGAATGAATGGATTGTTTTGAAAGGATAAACACCAAAAGTCATGGAACATGACTGAATTAGTTTAAAAAGTGGGTAAAGTCACCTGTTGCCCTTGTATTTCCAAAAGGATATCACCCGGTTGAAGATATCCAACAGTAATCCACCGATTAATATCTTGATTAGTAATTCCAACGTATACAAACTGGCCATTTTCTGAGCCTCCAACAATTTGCAAAGGCACAACGTGATTCCCCCCTCCATCTTCCCCTCCGTCTTGTTGTTGCTGAGAGAATTCTTCTGGAGGGGTGAGCACAACCTGACGCAATAACTGACTCCAATGACCCCCTCCATTTCTAATCTCTTCGAAAAGATCTCTTTGCACTGAATTTCCGTTATTATTAGCACTATTCAACATTAAAACTTCACCGCCATTATCACCTCCATCTCCTTCCAGCTCACCTCCATTCCCACTGTTATTATTCGGATCGTTTGGGTTATTACTTTGAAGGAAGCTAACAGTTCTCATACTATTTTGATTACTATGCGGATGGGGAGGAGGAACGTAACGGTTTTCATTTCCATTATCATCCTCTCCATTACCCCCTCCATTATAGCTTAAATAACTGGATTCGTCGTGATTCTGCATGTTATTCATCCCCATCATAGTTCCTTGATGGGGATGAGGTGGTGGAGGGGCAGGAGGACTATAAAAAGGAGGTTGTTGGGGAGGGGGAGGGCCCGAAGATAATACTCCGCTGTCTGGCATCTTTCTTTTGACTTTTTCACTGTTGGAAGCTCTCGTTTACACAAAAATTGAGTCTTTTCTTCGTTGTCTTTTCTTTTCCTGACCAGTTTTACTCAGTCCCAAGCGGTTTCCTTGATTAATTAGATGGGCAAAGATGTCATTTTTGTATTCATTTCCTCTTCAATTTAAAGAACAAATGGAATACTTCTTTGGCACAGTTTTCTTTAAAAACGAAGACTTCCAAGTTCTTGCTGGACAAACTCTTTAAAAGGCACCGTTACAAACACCGTTAATTTTGGCACACCAAAATCCAAAGGTTGTGGTGAACAAGCCTGTCCAATAATACTGAACTCGCTAATTTAACTAACGAAGCACGCTGATTTTCAAAAGGACACTTTTTCTAATGAGCATTTGCTAATTTTAATTGGACGGATAAAATTGCATAAAAAAGGCACTTTAATCCAATTGTCATGGACTATGTTTTTGATATGATGTATTTTTTTAAATTTTGCGTTGTAAAACTTGAGAACGTTTTATCATCCGAAGGAATTAAAGTTTTAACCTTATCGTCATTCTCTTTATCGGCTCAAAACTTTGTTCTTCTTCCTGATAACAACAAATCGGTTGCATATTGCATGTTTAAAATAGTTTTTGTTAAATTGTTGCAATTATTTTTAGCCGGTAGTGATGGTCAAAAGATAATTAAGCAGTTAACTCTTATCACAATTACATTCACATTAAAAATTAATAATACTGAGGACATTTATTAAAACTGATTGATGATTGATTAAAATACGATTCAGGTTTTGCGGGAAAAGTTTAAAACGGGAAATTGTCCACAAAAAAGGGTTAAAAATGTCACTTCCGTTTTCAACTCATTTAAAAGTTAAAATTATTAAAAAATGATACACAAACGGTCTATTTACATTTCCTGAGCACCATCATCACTCTCATTGTCACCTTCTGATTGCATATTTAAATAATTTAATCATATTTAAACTTCCGTTTCCTGTCTTTACCCGACCATTACCGCACCACCACAACCGCCAAATAAATGACATTTGCAGATGTCACACTTTTCCTCTTCTTCACTGTTAACACCCCCATCATTAAATATTTAACTTTAAAATCAAATTAAAATTCACGCCATCCTTTTGTTCTTCCAATCCCTTATCAATCTCTATCAATCACAAACTCACGGTTAATCTTCTTCTTAACACTTTAAAAAACGGTGAATAAAACCATTTCTTTTATTCAATTCCACAATTATTACAGTATTCCCCCACAAAGTCCCGTATATTTCGTAAAATTTAACACAGATTGTTATAAAATTTAAAAAAGAAACGTTAAAAAACTTGAGCTCCCTTTCCCTGAGCTCCCTCAGACCTTCTACAACACTACTATTCTCTACATTAAAGATTTTTCCAATCATCCAATATTTAATATTTAACTATAGAAAGATGACGATTTTTTATCTTTAGCATTATTTTATAAGCTCTCAGAAAATACATAGTAAAGCAACAATCTTAGTCTAACAATGCACAGAAGCCCACACAATGTATGATTGTATACCTTTCTTACATTACATTGTTAGGAACGGACAAGGGGGAAAGTCCTTTATCAAATGACAATATAATCAAAATTTCTCACATTTCAAAAACTTGTATCCCTCTATTTTCTCCGTTACCGTGTCTTTTTTAACCTAACAAGCTCAATTCTCTTCAATGCTCTTTCCCCAGTTTTATTTTTTCTTAACGTTACAAGCATTTGAGAAGTTGATGACGAGATTCTATGTACCCGTAACCATTCTATAACAAACTTTGTAATAATTCTACATGCCAACCCTCTCTCTTTCTTAAGTTCTTTCAAATGTAATCAACCGATGAAAATGCTATGTACATTTTGAAAAGACGGTGACTCTCTTAAAGACGATGTTCTGCATAAATGGAGTTAATCAAGAAAAAAAAGCTTTTAAAAGGAAAGGCAGTAGCATCATTTTTGTGATGATGGAAAAACCTCTCTGGGTTTATCTATGCTGCAGTAATACTTTCTGAAACTCTTTAGCCTGAATAAGTTGATAAAATGTTTCAGACAAAGTTTCAAGAGAATCAAGACGTAAAAAATGTTACACAGTGAAGAATATACAAGGATTGCGATCGGACAATGATTATTATCTTAGAGACCACGAGGAGGATAGAGAAGCATTTTCAAACTGGTCAAACTTTCAAACAGCCCCCTTTTCAGTATTTTATATAAATACCTACTTATATATTAGGATAAGAAACAAGTTTAAAATCTTCTCCCTCTTCCATCTGCCGTAAAGGGAAGGGGTTGCTGGGAAAAAACTGATGATGATGTTTGGGAAGGTGCAGGTGGCTCATTATTATTGTGTCGCTGTGTTATAAATGGACAGGTAGCAAGCAAACACATAAAACTACCTGTTTTAGTCATCAAATATACATTCTATGGTGAATAGTTTGTTGCTTTTATATCAAAAATCGTCTTATGCAAAGTAGACTCAACCACGCTATCTTTTATTAGCCGTTGCAGAATTGTATTACTTTGTATTGTCCACACAGCGTTTTGATTCCTTTGACACTGTAAAAAACATATCGTCTTTATTTAAAACGCACTTTTTTATTGCAAGTGACCCATGTATAAAACGAATGTATTCTAGTCGCCTTCCACTTAATCTTTGCACGTTGTAAACTATTAACATTCTCTAGGCGTATAGATTTCCCCTTTTCAGAGTATAATTAAAGACTTTTGCATGGGAAATATAGAGAAAGGTTTTAAAAAGCAGTTTTTTCATACTCTTTGCCACTTTAGCAAGGAAACTTGATGAAAAGTAAAAGGGATTTTTACTTTCAATTTGAAAGATTTTTTATCCCAATCACCACCACAAACCATCAATTTAATCAATGTAAAAAAGACGTATGAAAGTTGCGCGTCGAATTTAAAAATGCAAATGTACAAAAAAAACAATCCATTGTCAATCTGATGGAATGTTTAATTCAACGTTTTTTTAATTGTTGCTCCAAGGGATGTATTTAAAGCCTACTCACATATTTTTAACAATGAATTTTTTTGAGATAATGAAAGGAGGGGAAGAAGGAGGAGGAACACAGTCAAATAACAATATTTTAATAATTACTATTTCTCATTGAGAGGAGAACGATGAACCATGAGAATTGTACAAATTGCATTTTATCATGGAGAGGGTTAAAAATCCGACAGAAGGAGGGAGGGGGACGGGATCCAATCTCACCCACCACTCCTATTCATATAAAGTAATAAAAATTTAATCCTCAATAGGTTTTATTTCCATAAACAAATTAATATTACGCAACAATGATAATTTTAATTCGAGCAAGAATAACAATAGAACAAAAATGCTTTACATGGGATTCTGTCGCCTAAAATCGAAGATCATTTGCAAAATGTATATATTAAGCAAATTTCCAGTCGGTTACGTAACAAATTGCCCAGCTTTATTTTCAAAGTAAGCTCAACTCCAACGGTCTATACAATGGTTTTTCACTTATGAGAATTTGTCTCCCACTATCCATCCCTTTCATTGTTGCTTTTGAGCTTGTTTTGATATTTGCTTAAAACGTAAAGCCAAAAAAGTAGGTATAATGAATGCAAAAGTGGAAAGTTGACGTTGTTAAGTATACATGACCATACCTGTATTATATACGAGCATTACCTCTTCACTTATGATTTTCAAATTTTCACAATTTAAAAACTGATTTTATGAGTTTTCTTAATTAAATCAAAAATAAAAGAAGCTAAATGAAAAATCTAACGTTGCCCCAATTTTTTCAAATAAAATCGTCTTTGAATCACAAACCTATTTTGTAAGTTACAGGAATCTTAATTATTTAAATACGGAACTATGTATGAATGTCATTTTTTCAATTAAAAGTTATTAAGCAAAGGCAAATTACCGCTTAACCTATTTTCGCAAAGATTTTACTCATAGTCTACGAACAAAGTAGTGTTTACTTATCATTTCCCTACAGTTTAGAAGAACTCTAGTTTGCTCACGGAAGGGAAAGTGGCGGATGACGAACTCCTTGAGCACTTTTTTAATTGTACTTACGTAAAGCTCGCCTTATTTGCCATTGTAATTATCATTAATGCAATTTCTTGTTTCAATAGTTCTCAATGAGGGAACGAGCTCTGAGCACGCATCGTTATTATTTACTGTTCATTCTGATTATGATCACGCTGGTTATGCTGATGATTGTTAGTTTTTGTAGGAGAATGTCTATATTTGCTTTGCTTTTTTAAATTAATATGCCGTGTCCTCTTCTCTCTTTTTTGTGCTTTTTATTACTTGTTTCATTGTTACATGCCCTTAGATTGCCATATCAGGTGTTTTTATGGTGTCATGAACCTCACGACAACAATCATCATCCTTCCACATTGTAATCTAAACAAATAACCTCTCAAGCTCTTTTCCCCCTATATACACCGCCGTTATTACAACCGTCACCTGCAACTTTGCATTACTACGACAATCTCTCTATCTTTTTTAAATGATGGCGCTCTTGATTTTAAAATTACTAAGATAGTTATCTTTTAAGTAGAACCCTTCAAAACAAAAATTTATCAATTTTTTCATTTCCTTTCTTGACACGATGATAATCAGGATGAGCAAGTGAGTTTAAATTTTAAAATTGCTTATAAGATCGTGAACACTGCAAAATTTGATTTTTTCATGCGTACAAATGCGTATTTGTTTTGAGATTTTTGCTTCTGTAGAACAATTTAAAAAACAGGTTTAATTTATTAAACTGTCATTTCAATTAAAAAGGTTTCCGTATTCATTAAAATCCTTATCCTTCTTCTCTATTACAATATCTGCGATTTTACTACTCGAGGCTACTATTTGTTTACTTATCTTTCCTCGAGTTAAAATCCTTTGCAAAAAGGTAGAAACGCTTAAAATCTATGCAATTTGGCATTTCTTTTCTACCTCCGTGAGCCCTTTTTTAACAAATTGACAATCAATTTTCCCTTCATTTTGAAAACTACAGGGAAAAACGCAGGGGTCAAAGTGAATCCCTATTGTTTGTAAAAATCTTTAGCAAAACCTTTTGACTTCCTGTTTTAAAAATCGAACTAAATCTCACAGCAAGCTATATATTTAAAAAAAACTGCATTTTTTGTTGCGGCCGGTACGAAATTTATAAAATGAACAACACGTTTTTATGTTGCTGGTCAGTGGTCAGTTGAAGAAGTTGAGCGAGAGAGATTTTGAAAAAAAAGATGTGAAAGTAAAATTTTAGATTTTCTATGTCGTGCCAAGACAGGTACATTTATTTTTGTTTTTCGCTACTGAACTTGTTCACGATCATTCAAAAAGTGATAAGCAATAGCCAAAAAAGCGCAATGTACAGGAACATATACTTTTCAAATCGCGGCTCTTCTCAAAATTATTATCATCAGGATCACGTATCTTTACAGTCAGGCAGAGTTTCAACCGCTTCTTTTTCATTTCCTCTTGTAAAAATATGTAGAAAGTCACCACCACCACACATGACATGATTACATAGGCACATCTTCTTTCTATTTACTCGCAATCGAGTGGCGGATACGCTTTCAGATAAGCATAAATAATTGAAAATTTTTTCCTATGATTTTGCTCAATCACAGCTCATTACACGGTGCATTATAAATATCAACGGTTTTTTTATATAATTGCGAAAATTCGCCTTATCATCATCAACGAAAAAACAACTGACCTTATTTATTATTTTTCTACCCGTTTTCATACAAGAAAATGTCTCAAAACTCCCCAAAAATGTATTTTGTAGATTAAGGAGGAATGTAGGCTAACGAATATGTGACCTACCTCGTGGGATTAATTTTTGTTTCTTTTGGGTGTTTATTTAATGGAAACCAGTGATAGGATTAATGCTTTTGAAAGGCGGAAAGATTATTTAATGACGAATGTGATCATCCCCGTCGTAGTCAAAGACCGGTCTTTTCTTTTCTCCCTTTCCAGATGTGATTGTCGCCAAATAAAACAAAAGGGGAGGGTGACACATGACACTCGTTTTACAAACTGCTACAAACATTTTATGATAATCTTCATGACTGATGACAATAAACTAAGGAAAACCCTGAAAAAACAAAAAGTCCAATTCTTTAAGAAAAATATACACCGCAATCCCATTAGCATATCCTAGAATATCTTTTATGCAGCCGAATCAAATATATGGGAATCACAGAGGTAAAGGAATCTTCAAAAGAAATGCTGCCGTGAGTTGGCTCTTGGTCAGAGAGTCAATAAAAATTCGATATGATTTCAAATCACTTAAGTGGGGAAATGCATTCAAGTAATTAACAAAGATTAAATACTTGTGCAGTAACGAAGCTATTCTAAAAGTGAATATTTTTCATCCTTTTACCCTCCATTTTAGCTTAACAGCTTTAAATCCCATAAAAACATGTCGGTTTACCAAAATCTTTTGAGCAAACGGGCAAAATACAAAAAAAAGCCAATAAAAAATAATGAGCAGAAATGAAATTGTGGTGTGAAATGAAGAAAACAGATAGAGAACCAGATCATTAGTTTTTTCTACTTGGTATTGCAAAAAATCGAAAAAATATATCTTGTTCGACGTTATTTTGCTCGTCCTCTTTTGAAAAGAACGACTAAACAGGGATCTTATCATCAACATACTTATTTTATCAAATTACCTTTAAAAATTTATCGGTTTTGCTAAATTCTTGCTTTGCTACACATGCGGGGTAAAATGACATTTAACTTTGAGAGATTATGAAGAGGAGAAGGTAACCTAATTCGTTTAGAGAGTAACACGGTAGGAAAATTGAGAGAAAATTGTTCAATTCTTTTCGATGAAGACGTTATTGAAGGTAAATTATTGCCTGAAATATTTTTGATGAATTGAGTAAACGTGATTTGAAAGACCTCTTTCTTCACAATCTGGAGGTATTATTACGCCTAATGATAAACAATTTTACTCAATAGAGCTGACCTTTTTCTACAAAACGTGAGAAAACAAAGAATAAATTGAGATGAAAAAAAACTCGTTTAAATATAATTAATTTTTAAAAAGCGACTTTGAAATGTCAAGCTAATACAACATGACGCCTTCTAATTCTTTTATCCCCATTAAAATTCCTTTTTCATTTACCAGATCACCTGTTTTAAAACTATAATCCCTCACGTAATAACAATAACGTAATCAGTGACATTTGACATATCACGTATGTAAGACAATAAACATTTATCTTTAAAGATTATGTCAAATTGTCATTTTGTAGAAAAAAAGCACAGCCAATCCTTTTACACCCTGGTGAGCCAACAAAATAAAACCTGCTCTTACATATTTTAACTGCTCCAGTTCCATCAATTAATATTTAACGTTGTAGAACCCAAAATATTTAATTTTCCTCCAAACCTTTCCTCCCTCTTTAAAAATGAGATGCCGTTTTATGTTTTGCAATAAAAAATAGAAATTTTACAAAATTCTCAAAATATTGGAAAGGAGGAGAGAATAAGTGATTTATAGCGTTTGATTTTATTTCCCCAAACTGCAGTCATTTTTTACACAGTAGAAAAGCAGATTTTTAAACTTTTTGTTAAAAATATGGCGAGGGAATATAATTACGATCAACAAGATGATTATACAAGATGCATTCCTAGATAAAAAAAAGCAGCGTTTGCATGACTTGCTCTTGCTAAAAACTCGCCTTTCTATTTTTTCCCTGCAAATCCCATGCAATTGCATATTTTAAATGCAACGAAAAAAGAAGCTCTATCAGCGGCAGCGCCACAGTGTCCCATTAAGAATCGAGTGGAGTTGAAGAATTAAAAAGGATTTTCTGCAACATATGCAATCCCATTAACAAGTCAGAAGCTGCTTAAAACAAGTCTGACATCCACACGGCGCTGTGATGAAGACTGTCGAATAATATTCTCAAAGGTTCTTGTAAACCTTTTAGGATTTCCCCTTAAAATTACCAATTTATGCTTAAAAACGAACAAATGTTGAATATTGTAATAAACATTTATAACCAACGTGACAAAAGGTTGAGTTGCATATGCCAAACAATTTTAAAATGCACGTGGCCCTAGTTTAAAAACAAGATTTAAATAGTTTAATTTACTTTCTCAATTTAATTGTCAAATTACATGCAAAATTTTAAAATCCCCAAACCAACAACAACAACACATGCAAACATGCATGACTAACACCTTCGTTATTAACAATTTTATTCTAACTACCTCACAGCAGCATAACAATACAAGCCTAGTAATCAACCGAAATAATATGATTTTGTGTGTGAAAATCTAAAAATTCTTATTCAATGACTAATATATATGATTTTAAAGTTCATTCTTCACCTTTCATTGTTGAAACCTTTCTTTCAAATGCTGCTTAAAAAATCCATACAGATTCTTATTCATCAGGACAACTCAAAGCTTTACATTTTTTACCGATGATGACGAAGAATGAGCAATGCAAAAATACATTCCTTCATTGAAAAATCGTCGATCACAAGTTTTCAGCTAATCTGAGATCTTTTAAAGATTTTTTTACTTTGTATCGTCATCATCATAATCACCCCCGAAATTGTAACAAAATGATTGATCCTTGCCTGACTCCAGTATCTAATCTCAATGAAATGGGGAGCAAAACAAGAATGTTTTTATGAAAAAAATCTTTGCTATTTCATTGCAGAGTCAACAAAGATTTTACAATTTCGAATTGATATGATTTTTTAAAAGACGACGACGGAATTCTGTATTTAATGCAAAAACTACTTATTAAGCCCTAGCCTAACCTGTTTTTCATATGTATTATTAGGGAGCATTATTTTATCTAAGAAAAAGCCAATCAATCCATGAAAGTAGTAGCCAGTTTGCAAGTAGTAAAAAGCAGAAGGTACAAGTCTTAAGGAAAAAAGCACTTTTAAAACTCAACATGTCCATCCTCATAATAATAATGAACATGCGATGATGAGGATGTTGTTGATGCATTTAAATAAAAACTAAACTATGCAACAATCATTATCATCATAATGAATTAAAGTAATTCCCTTAAAGAAGGCCAAGCCTTTTTGTATGATTTTTTCTAGAGATGGAAGTGAAAGAAATTTTGATTCAGGTTTTTCAAACTTGTAAAAGTGCTATCAAAAAAGAATAATTGTTTTGTGGGAAATAATAGTAGTAATTTTAGTATCATGTTCTATGCATTGAATCAAATCTACAGCAGCATTTCCTTTTTTCTTTGAGAATGCAACATTTTCAAAACGGAGACTGGGAAAAGAGGATTTTGCAAGTGGAAAAGGAATGTTTTAATTCGTGCATGATTTCCGTATTCAAGGATTTTGCATGAATGGAATATTATCTACTGGGAGAGGGATTAAGGAGCAGGTGGATAAATGTCAAGAACTTTTAACTTTTATGCACGAAAGTAAAATGTTTGATAATAGTTTTGATAAGTTAATTATTTAGAATTAAACAGGGAGTCAATTTTTTGCTAGTTCGAAGATTATCTTAATGAAGCACAATTATGAAAGAATCGAATTTAAATGAATTACAAGGGTATAAAGTAAAGATTAATACGCGTAAATGTATTTATCAATTTTTTCATAACATTATTATACATTCTCAACGATATCGTTCTACTAGTTTAAATTCTTAATTTCTTTTGCAACCACAAGAAACAAATAGACAATATAGTTTCAATCTAATATATTATCATGACTTTAATTTGTATGACTGCCTAAATTGATTAATTTTTAGGATATGGATAATGATAGTATTATATTAACTGATCATTTTTCTACTTCGAATAACAAATAATAGTAACAGTATAGTATAGTAACGTTAACTTTGCGTTTGTGATATGTGATTAGTCAAAAGGCAAACATTATTTCTATTTAGGTATCTCATTAGTAATATAACATCAAAATCTAACTTTATTAATGTCTTTGTTACAATCTTGTAAATCTAAAAACCTAATTACCAAAGATAATCAAGTTAGTTATTTATAATTTGGTTAATTTAATAGAATCACAGGATATTGGGAATGAATAATTATTGCTTTGCGATTGTGCCGGTTTAATCATGGTCCTGGGATTTCTTGAATTTGGATTGATTAAGAGAAAAACATTTCGTATATTTTTTAAATATTGGCACTTGAATAGTAAATCGTATCAAAAAACATTTCATAAGCTCTCAGCCTGACTTATTACATTTCTATTTTAAATCAGTACTAAACATTGAGAACAACGATCAATTTTAAATAGATAAAGTGAATAGTAAATGGTTTACCTAATGGTCAA
This sequence comes from Lepidocyrtus cf. nigrosetosus NNG-2020, assembly GCA_027744615.1. Taxonomy (NCBI): domain Eukaryota; kingdom Metazoa; phylum Arthropoda; class Collembola; order Entomobryomorpha; family Entomobryidae; genus Lepidocyrtus; species Lepidocyrtus cf. nigrosetosus NNG-2020. Next base: position 11,844 of record JAHZNK010001774.1, read on the forward strand.
ACGACAAAATGAACTTTTCTGAGTAAGGAAAAACTTAATAAAGAAGAACTTATCAGAATAGTAATATAACTGACTATGTTTAGACTAACTTAACAACTAAGGTTCATATAATGAGCTCTACTTTAAAATAGCTTACAATGATACCTATAATTTAATTGAATACCAACATAATTTATCATTAATTATGAACATCAAAAGTTAATGGAAAGGTACTGGTATGGAATATTTTAGTTAATTTAATAGGCACATAAGTAGAGGCTCGATAAATTAGTTGAATCATTAAGAAATACAATGTAAATGCTCGTACATAATAGAATAGTTAACAACAATATTTATAAAGCTATAATAAATCCGTCTAAAGCAAAGGAAAGTTATCTAAAAAGTCATAAATTTTGGGATATATTTTGTTCGTTTCAGTACCAGAGAATTGGTACAAGATGTCAACCATTCTGTAGTAATGAAGAAGGGGATCCACTAATTCTTGATATAATAGCAGTCGGTTCCTAACTGATTCCGGCTTATCGTCTTCACGTTGCACCAAATCTTCGCCAGTTATATCATCCTTCCCCTACAATAAAATCACAATTACCGTTAAGTTTATTAATAGAAAAATCCATTCGAGTAATAATACACCATGAGAACAACGCAATAACAGTAATTACCGGAACTTTTGGCGGATTGAATTCTAAATTATATACACGACCACTTCCAGGGTGAATCCAGCGTGCCCTAATCCTCTCAATAATTGTTTGGAATGGAACATTAAGATAAATAACGGCGTTGGGAGGGTGGTGAAGTTCAAGACGTTGGGCTTGCTCAACAGTACGAGGATATCCTAAAGTAGTGCAAACAAAATTCAGTTACAACCAATAATACGGCAAACTCCATGCCACAGTAATAATTAAATTAATAATGAATTACAGTAAATATTGCCAATTACCATCAAGAAGCCACCCAGCAGGAGAGTTACAATTCCTTATTTCATGTTCAATCATTGGAGCTAGTTCCTCAATACCCACTAAACCACCAGCGTTAACAAGTGGAGCAATCCTTTCACCATACTCTATCAAAACAAAATCAATACGAATGCATTAAAATAACCTTGTAAACTTTACTAAAACAATAACAATGAAAAGTTTAAACTACAATTTACCTGTTTTATCTCGAATATGCTTCCGGAGCAAATCACCACTAGACAAATGATCCAAGTCAAAATCCCTTACCATTCGTTCTGAGATGGTTCCCTTTCCTTAACAAATTAAACAAACCGTATAAACACAATTCGGACTTAAAGTTACAAAGGAATCTAGAATTTGCATAAAAATATTTACCTGAGCCAGGTGGACCAATAATAATCCCTTTAATTTTACGACGACCATTTAGTCTTTGGGATGTACTCAAGTTACGAACTGAAGATAACCCCAGACCGGAAGTCCTTCAACCAAAATAAAGATAAACATAATTTAATTAAAAGACAATAACGTAATTATCAAAATCACCGGATAAGTTAACACTTACAATCCCCATTTATTACACCCTCCAGAAATAAACTTTCTTAGAAACATTTTAAACTTTAATTATAATTAACTCGATTCCAGCTTTAACAACAGATGATATGTCACAAGGTCATTCAACTCCTGTAATTAAAGCGGCTGACTAAACAGTCTCTGCTGATCCCTACTCCAACTAAACTAGTTAACTAAATGGTTAATTAACTAATTAATTAAATTTAACTATTCTCATCCCATTTAAACAACCTGCTGATCAGCAAAGCTTACGTAATCCACTTCAAAAATGTGAAAACAAGACAGAGCACAGTTTTTGTAGCTCGCACATGGACTCAATTTCTTGAAAGCATTGACAGGATACAAATCTGTGAATCTGCCGGAGCTCTAGGAAAGCATTGCGAGGATAGCCGAAGAAGAGCCGTTTTCTCCCGTTCAAAATCTCACCCCCTTCAACTTCTTCGGTTCGGTTCAACTTTAACCTTTTAAGGTTTGAAGTGTCAGTGCCAGAATTTGGAGTTTAATTGTTAATTAAATTAGTTAATAATTGGTAAGTAAAATTAAATTGTTTAAGTAGATTAAAAAGTGTCACATCTGTCATTACTAAAAAGTAGTAATGACAGATGTACAGATGTAGTTGATTTTAACTGATTCGGGTCAGGTGTCAAGGTAAAGGCTTAACTGTTAACGAATTTAAATAATAAGCAAGTTGAAGTTAAAAACAGCATATTCCGAAATTCCGTTATCAAAATGAGCAAACTTGCTTATTATTAAAATTAGTTAACAGTTAAACCTTTACCCTGACACCTGACCTCAATCAATTAACAATCAACTACAACTTCAGTAATGACGGGTTTATCCTGTTTTTAGCCCTTGTACCTTTGATCTTTTTTAATTAGAACTTGTCAAGACGATTTTTGCATGACACCATCTTTTGGTTGGTGCGCACCTCATTTAGTGACCCTAGTGGGCATTTGAATTTTTAGTTGATTTTTTATTTTAACAGAATTTTCCAGTCTTTCTTCGTAAAAGTCGAATCTTCGATCAAAATGAAAATGGTGATTCCGAATCACGAGGCTGTCATTCAATTGCGGAAGTGTTTGCGGCTAACTCGAAAGTATCACCTGTTCTTCTGCATCATGGGCTTTCTTCTTTCCGGATATACCGTATTCGTTGAGATTATGCTTGAAAGGGACCCTGGCTACACTGCCCTTTGTGACATTTCCCCTGGAATGAGTTGTACTCAAGCGTTTTCATCAGAGTAAGCCTTATTGTTTGCTAATAATTTAGGTAAATAAATGTAAGTAATCATTCATTTTAATCAATCATTTTCGTTTAATTTGTAATCTGAATAGATGGGGAAAGGGATTCGGGTTTGTTGGCAAGATAGTCGGTGAAAATTCAACCCTTAATCAACCGAACGGAGTCTATGGCGTGATCTCATATCCCATCTTCGCTTTTATTAGTAAGTCTATATAACGAAAGAATTTTTATGCATGTCAGCTTTGTATTCGTGTGAAGTGATCCAATATCTAAATTCTTTTATTTACTTAACAGCTCGGTTCGAGTGCATGTTCCTAGCAAATACCGCTCTGCTCTTTGGAATCGGAGGAATATTGTTATCTGCGTACCTTGCTTATGTTCTCCTGGCTATTCTCAACGATCTATGTTTCGTCTGCTTCTCCATCTACATGATCAACTTCTTCCTTTTTGTTAGTTCACTCTTCTATCGCCAACGAATGAAGAGCTTAAAGGAAGTCCTGAAGCCAGCTCCAACTCCTCAAAAAGTTGAGGTTAAGAAGCGAGTGTAAATGCGCCTTTCTTCGCATAAATTAATATCGTAAATATCTCATTATAAAATCGAAAAGACTATCGGATGTATTGAACTCGGTGCCGCGTGTATTACTATTTAAATGTTATGTACACATTCCTTGTTGATATCTTATCTTGTCATGTAAAACTAACTTGTCTTCGCAGAAACTATGTTTATAAGTGTATGAATGAGAATCTCTAAAATAAAGTATTCTTATAATTGGCAGTAACCGCGACAAATTTTAATATTCGGAAAAATCTATATGGTTCAATATGTAATAAGCAACTCGGGAGTTTAATGTTTATTATTTGTCTTGTCTTGATCTTAACTAACTTATTTTTAAAAGAACCACAATTTTTAACGTTCCAAAATATTGTATAAATATCCACCCTGTGTGAAAAATTGTAAAAAAACGGTGTATGTTTGTGTCATAAATTATATGTTGTGATATGTGATATATATGTAATCCACGATCAAACGTGTTCTGTACTTTTATTATTAAAAGATATTTAAATACATCGAAATTGGTACCCCCTTTATGTAGGATCACCCCCCATAAAATCTCACAGAGTATCTCCCTTCCCCATATTAATACTACATAAAAAAACTAGTTTATTCTCTTTTTCTCTTTGAAAATAAATGCTTATCAGATTGTTGAACTTGCATTTCATTAGTATACAATCAAGCCAAGCCCAAACTTTCTTTAATTTTATGGAATTAGAATCAGTTTCCTGACAGGTAAAGAACAACAATAGCAAACGACAAGTGAGACTTTTAATCAACAATTCATATTCAAAATGTTATTATTCACATACTATTTAAGATTTACGTATGAAATCAGTTGCCTGTTTTTCATTTGTATCTACAAATCCTTAAGTCAAAGCTACCTTCGTCACGCCATTAAAGCAAGACTTCTGCCAAAATGACTAAAATTAGATAATATAGTAATAGGCCCTAGTTCTACGAAATGAATTCTATCTGGAAGTTCACGAAGGCTCGCCAAAGATTCGTTAACCGTTACAGTACAGCTTAACATTACTACATTCTACATTACATCGTTGCATATATTATAATTATTTTTTATCCATGATGTTCCTTATCGAACCTTAGGTAGAATTACTTGTGAAATACATTGACAAAGCACGGATTCCTTTCATGATTCAAGTTGGGGCTACCTGACACGATACTAATACTTTTAAGTTTTATGATAGTTAACCTGAAAGATTCATTTTACTGAGGCAGCGGGGAATGCAGAAAAAAGCAGGATTTTCCCCATTTCTTGTATCAACCAACTATGCAACTAAATGCAAAATAATACCAAATATTGTATAAAAAGCTCCATAAGTTGGAATTTAAGTTCTAAAATCGTGATGATAACAACCCCAGTTTTGCATAAATAAAAATTAAGAAGATATGTACATTGCATTATATTTGCGTCTATTAAACTATTTACCTAAATCTGATAGACACGTTTAAAAAGCTGGCAATGCAATGCAAGCCTGACTGACATTCAAATGACAAAGATTATGAAATGGCATTATGAATGATCATAAGAAATAAGAAAAAGACTTCTACTCCACTTTTGTAAAATGCTTCGACTTGCCCCGCGCGCCCAGTAAGCCCACCCCACATCATTTCCATATTAGGAAACTCTCCAATCAGAGCACTGCAATTAACATAT
>JAHZNK010001775.1:0-14500 GCA_027744615.1 Lepidocyrtus cf. nigrosetosus NNG-2020
GTCTTAAGTACCGTGAGAAATTGCATTTTTTATAATACATATAAAGAGCCCTGCAAAGACGTCTGCTTTAAAAGTTAAAACCTTATCTCTCGTTGAAAGCAGTAAAATAGCAATAATAATGAAAACTCTGCAGAAATTATGATTACATAGGGTTAATGACGTTATGCTATTGTTTGCAAAGTTGCAACAGTTCAAAATCATATTATGAAAATGACACATGGGTAAAACGTTTTTTAGTTGTAGCTGTATGACACATTGCAATTTGCTAATACACATGCATTCAACTGAAACGGCCAATCTTATAAAATTGAAATCATCGTCATCCTTATCATTATTATTACTATTTTACTGCTTTCAACGAGAGATAAGGTTTTAACTTTTAAAGCAGACGTCTTTGCAGGGCTCTTTATATGTATTATAAAAAATGCAATTTCTCACGGTACTTAAGACACAGGCATTACCCTTCCTAAGGCTGCTGCAGTTGAATTTACTATTTAAATGCTAATTCATGATGATGCCTTGGTTTTAAAGTTTAATCAGTTACTTCAAAAGGGCATAAAAATCATATAATATGAAAATGGTATAATGGCAAGGTACAAAGTGGAAGAGGAAATGTGTACATTTTATGACAAGCAAACAGTGTTTATGTTCAGTTTCGTCATTTTTTCTACACATTTCAGCATGAAAGTGAATCTGCAAAATTTTCAACTTCTACATACAACAAATCTTTCAGATAAATAAATAAAGTAATGAAAACTTTATTATTCCCTTCATTCTTTTGTGCGATAATCATAATACACACAGTCCATTATTAAACTTCTTGGAATTTGTAAATTAGCCTTACGTTTGCCACACGTACGTACAGTACCTATATAGGTACTCCTTAAATTCTAGTATTTTCGAATCGGAATGAAATATATTAAATTTTGAAATATATATAACACACATTGAACAGTGCTTTTAAATAAACATATTAGACTTTATGAACATTCAACAATTATGTTCCAATTTTATTTCTAAAATCCTTGTCCTACTTTAAACATAGAAATTGAAAAAGCCTCTGCCCAAACACCAGCTTGTATTTGCATCTACAGAGAAATAGCCCTTGATATCCAACGCTGAAATCTTAACTGTTTGCTTTTTTACAATTTAATCATAAAATTCCAAAGAAAAAACTGCATAATTACATCTGAGAGATATATAAAAAAGCAATATTTAAATATTTTCTAATAATTGCAAGAATATAAAATACTACCATGCAAATTATATCCAACAAATATACTGACATCTGCATAGAATTGTTGTTTGATACGCCAAAGATTTCAACAATATTTGAAACCAGAACTCAAGTTTTTTAATCTACTATTTTAAGAAAGTCTTACAATGAAAATGACCAGTTGCCAACATTGGTGGTTAAAATAAAAACTGATTTTGATTATTACAAATTTGTACAAGTAAACGAAAACGTACAATTTTCTATTTGCCCATCTCTATAAAAAAAACTTCTACTATTTGAGTTTTAAACCATGCGTGTTTTAATTTTTAATTCTAAAATGTTTTTCACTTCTGTTCAGTTTTTATAGAAAATGTATAAACAATAGTAAAAATATTTTATTTTAATAACAAAAAGAAAGAATGAAAGCTCTGAAAGTAAAAAAATGATAATGATGAGGGAACATAATTTTACTTGGTCTATTAAGCATAACTTACAAGTTTCATTAAAACCTTGTAGCCCTATTTCTGTCGAAATATACATCATCACTGATCTAAAAGTTAATACTAGACTAATATATATATTTATCATTTAATCACCTACTTTGTTTCCTTATAAACATAAGCCTATGCAACGATTTCATCAAATTTCTAAAATATAAATAAAACCTAAAATAAGATTTTGTGTGTAATTGTTGTACAAATCCACTTAATAGCTTTTACTGCACTATCAATTTAAATTATCTTCAATTGATTATGTCTCGTAGTTTAATACGCAAATAGTTCATCTGAAAAGGAAGTAAAGATATAAATCAGAATTTAGAGCAGAAATAACTGAAGACTTACCAAAGTTCCGGACTGGAACTTTTGGATGGACACTGAGGTTGACAAGATCCACGCTACGTAGCCTATAACAACACATCCCGCTAGCTGCAATCAAATGGAACAATGTCAAATTAGTCATTGTCGGTATTATGTATAAATATTAAAAATGTATAGAATTTTGAATTAAAAACACACTTTCAAGTCAATTGATTGCCACACTTTGATTTTGTTTAAATATTTGATAAAAATATGAATACATAGATTTGCCAGTTAATGGCTATACATATATTATAAGCAAATTATCATCCACACTTCCTGTTTGGGGTTCTCAAGAGAGAACAATCTTTCAATGAAAATTAACGACATTGGCGAGTAAAATAATGAAATGTACAGGTTCACGGTTCATTATGGTAATCATCAACTGTAATAACCGAATTAAGCTGAAAAAGAAGTCCTTTCTATTTAATGCATTTACATTATATGCGCATGTTAAATTCTTTGATTTCAAGTTCAAATTTATTTTTTTGAAAGGATGTAATGCAACTGGCCCACCTGGCCCTACAGAAAAGCTTCCTGTCAGTCAGTAATAAATTCTACTGCGCGCGTCCTATTCAGGAAACATGGCCAATGAACTTTCGGTCATGTGTGACCATTTCAGGGAGTGAATTTGATGATGAATGATGAGAATAAGGTAAAACTATACAGAGCAAAAATTGTTTCAATTTAAACTGCTATTAATAATTTGCTTTCCTATTTTGACAATTGAATTAACATATTTATTTTCCATCAGCAAATGTTACTTTAGTTGAGAATTCACTTTTAGTGAATTTATTGATGCATTTAATATTAACAAATTAAACATTTAATGAAGTTGTTTGAAAGGAGTTGTAATTTAGTTAAATTAAAATAATTATTGAATTATTTTCATTTTCGTTATGTATGGATGTAAAAGTGATGTATGTAGAGCAAGTTAGAAGCGCCATAAACTCTTGCTTTTCATGTGCATATTATAAACTTTTATAAATTAATTGCAGCTAAATAGACTGGTACTTTAATAACAGCTTGTTTACAACCAATCTTAAAATGCCTATTTATAATCAGGAAGAAAGTAAGTCAAAGGAAATGATGCTGATATTGATAGAGAAATATTATTAAATTGTGTAAACACCGTTCTAAAACGACTAGCTGATTGCTGATTAAAGTGGGTGTACTTCTAACACATTTGATGATCTTATCTTGTCTTCGCATGGGTAGCTATAGTTTGCAAAACTAATTTTATATGCGTAAATACTCACACGTATTGTGACGAAGCAAATTTATATTGGTTTAAGAAAATATACTACACTTACAAATATGACAACTGCGAGAAGCGTCAGCACGTGTCCAATCCATCCGATTTTCACCCGACTTTTCTTCATTGTACTGATTTAGCTCCCAAAATCACACATTCACTCAAAAAACACTCCCGGTTTACAAATCCGGGCTAGCTTGACAACTTTCTTTTGTTTTTACTTCACAAATCTTTCAACTTTGACTCATTCAAAACACTTTTGCTATCATTTTCCATAAAATTATTTGCATCCACTTTCCTTCCTTATTCTGCTTTCTTTATTACGTAGTTTTTAGAATTTCTTTAAAGTTTTGCAAAATTTTAAAAAAGTCCTTCCTATAAAAAATTTCTGAGATTCCGTTCATTTTAGACTTATAACAAATTACACTAGGGGACTGAAAGAATTGGCAAATAAAGACAAGGGAAATCAATTTCTAGTCCTTATTCACATGATTGTCGTCATTTTGTATTCACCATCACCACGAGAACAAAGTCGTAATTATAAAAAGAAACCTATATTTTTCAATAAAAAAGGGAAACGGGGAAGGATTCAGTGCGGCGGCCGACACTTTTGCTTGCACGCACTAGGAACGCTACCGAAGAACTGACTTCAAACTATAACTCACCTTTGCTGATGCACAAGCGCGATGTGGATGCTCAAGCGTATTATTTTTCTTCAAACAATTCTATTTTCTACTTTTAAAAGCAAAAGGAAAGAACATTCAGGGAAGAAGAAGTGCGTGTAAAATTACAAATGGTATCATGTGAGTTCCTAAAGGATTGTTGAGGCCTCTTCTATTCCCTTCATCATTTGTAAGCCCTACAGTGAAGTCAGAAAAATGATTTTCTGTTTTTTTAATCACATTTAGATATGATTATCACTAACTCCCGACCAAATGGCTATTGCTGAGGAAAAGGATAATAATCATAATAACGTTGAGTGAGCTTCCCCATTTTGCTGTACTGAATATAATGCATGTATATAAATCATGGTGTTTACAACTTATTACAATTTGTTAGCCTTATCTTATACCAAATGAAAAGGAATTAAGGCAAAGGAGTGAATGTTGTTGGATTAAATTTTTTAATAATATAAAAAACATCGCAGCGCAGTATTTCGAGAAATGCATAAGTGCACGAGCGCTTTAAACATGTCTTAGAAATATGTAGCCAGTCAGTGCGTGTAAAACTGAAAAGTACTCTTTCTTAACTTTGATTTTTTTGTAAATTAACTCGTGTGCTGTTATTTTTATTGATGATGATGATGAGACTAATAATGCAGGGTTCCCTTTGTCCTACTTCCTTTTTATAAAAAATCTAATCGTGAATTGGCGAGAGCGGGCTAATTATAAGAACTTTGCCCGATTCAAGTTTATTGAGTAGAAAATTTATGATGATGAAGAAGGAGACGATAATGTTTATTGATAAGTGGTCAAGACAGAAAAGGACTTTTCGAAAGGACTTAGGAAAGAATATTCGACTCTCCTTGCTTCGGAGTATATGTTGGATAAATAAGACATAAATTCTTACTTCATAAATATATGGTTTTTAATAACAAAATGTTTGAATAATGCGTAGGAGCATTAGAGTCGGTTTCAATAACGAAATAATGGCAATGACAATGACCGAGAGAAAACCACATCATTATTAGGAATGAATATAAATTATTGTTATTTCAAACAAAGAGATTTATATGGTTTAATTAAATTAAGAATTCTTCACTTACCCTTACACGTACGCATTTAACTACACGTTCAAGATGGTACTTTAAAAACGAAAATAAGCTTTTAACCCGGTTCCTTAGCCCAAAACAACATTTTGATGTGGTTTACAACGTTATGTTTAAAATACGTGAAAGTTTTGCTTTCATTCAAGGTGGCTGGGGGACCAAAGAATTGTAAACTGAAGAAATGGTAGATGCAACTTGTTAAGAATCCTGAAGTTGATGAGCAACTTGGTATTAATATTTAGTATGTATTTAATGCAAACCGAATAATTCCATTAAACTAATGAAAGTATTTTTGGGTATAAAAATTGTCATTGTTCACTCATTTATTCATAGCATAGCAATATCTCACGTACAAATTCAACTCAGTATAACAATTACCCATAAACTCATTCTTGCTCTCCTTTTCTCTTAACCAAAAAGGCACTAGGAAAAGTCAGTGCACTTTCATTAATAATAGTATGATCATTACGTTTTTCGTATTTATATAGTAATTAATAATAATAAACGTTAAAATTTACAAAATTTATTCTAGACTACAAAAATCGTCTTACTTGTACTTACATTTTCTACCAACAACAGAGAATACGAATATCTCTTCAGTTTGTGTTACGACACGAAAATGTGGATTCTACCTGTACATATTATAATTGGAAGTACATCAACTAGCCAATTGACCCGTGCGATGTTTCAAACTAATAGACATTGCTGCGATGCGAACAAAATCAATTGACAATATAGACTACAATTAAAACAACTTTAAGCCTAACCCAACATTCAGTTCTCCTCGTTTTTATACTAAACGTCTAAACCTCCAATATTAACTAACCATAAGTGTAATCAAATTTTGTAAAGTAAAATACTATATACTACGACTATGCGTGGCGTAAATATATTTTTAAAATTTATTACAGCACTTTGTAAATTACTATATAAAATAAAGGAACAAGCTTGGCAATATACTTAAATCCTATTCGAAAATAGGACTTCATACTTTTATCTTCAATATTAACAGCACCCGAAATAATTTCATTTTAATATAAACTTTCAGATAAAGAATTAAAAATACATGAGGATGAATGGTTTTTTTACAACTATACGGATAGAGCAAGTGTTTTTTTCCTGATTGAAGACAAATAATCACATTTCATTTTTATACCAAAATTTTGAAAGAGTATAAGGTCGAATCGTTTCTGAAAGTCGGCGTTGATTTTTTGAACGTTTAACATCCTAGTATCCTATTTCCTATTCGACTTTAACTTCATCCGTGGCAGCGTCATGCTAAATCATTTTGATATATAACGATTAAATGAAAAGTTGTTTGGTGAATTTGTAATTTAAATGTTACGTTAAAATATGCTTCAACTTACGGTAACAATTGCGAAACTTCCAGATGAGGAGGAAGACATATGGGTTCCACTAGATCTACGAGAGTGTTGAGCTGAACTGTTTTTCATTTCTTCTTCATACTCAGCCAGGAGCCGTTTTTGGTCCTCCTCGGAAATATCGACCAGACTTGGATCTGAGCCAGCTAAGGCAAAATGTTGCAATCAGTTATTGTTGAGTATTGATTTCAAATTTTATTGAAAGATAATTGTTAGTCTTACTAGGAGAAGCATCATTTCGATTTAAGATATCAGCATTGTCTTCTTTGCCTTCTGCATCCTTCAAAGCCTGTGCCTTGGCTAGAGCCTTAGCTTTTTTTCGTTCCAATTCCTTCTCTTCTTCGGCAAGGTAGAGTTCATGGACGTGATAGTAGAATCTATGCCAGAACACTAAATGAGATACCTTTTCTGGAACTAGCTGCCCGTAGCGCACTTGAAGATGTGGATTGGAAGCCATTAAATCAGCCATTTCCTCATTCTTCTTTTCCAAGTCGAATGCAAGAATCCAATTTTCATATGCCTTAATGTCTACAGGATCCTTTAAGAATACATCTTCGTCAACAGACATCGTGTACAGTTTACCCTATAATAATTTAAAACAAAAACAAAACAGCATTAAGTAAATCTTTTATGAAAAGAATGCATCATAATCAGAAAGCATCAGCAGGGAAAATATTCGGGATAAAAAGATGTACTGATTGATACCTTGACACGGTCAATCACACCAGAATTCATCACAAGAGCCTCATCGTCATCATCAGGCCCAACTCCAAAAATAGTTGACATTTGATCCAGAACAATACTCGCCTTCGAAGTAACAGTCTGAACAGCAGATTTAGCATTTTCTTCCAATTTCAACTTATCCTTAAATTCCTTTGAAGCTTCAGAAACTGTTTCGGAAAACTCTGTAAAGTCTTGTTTCAGATATTGAAACATTTCAGTTGACTTTTCCTTTGCAGAGGTCACCGTACTAGAAAACCAGCTCGAGAAACTTGCCACTGCAGCACCCAGACTAATCTCTTCATCGTCCTCTTCTTCCTCTTCGACTTTGGAATCATCCTTGACCTTTGGAGGTGGAGCTTCTTTTACCTCTTCAGATTGAGCCGATCCTGATGGAGAGGCAGCCGTCGAGGTGGAAGGCTTTTCCTCCTTTTTTGGGGACTGCTTGTCCTTACTTTTCTTGTTTTTCCTAAAAGAAACCATTCAACAGTTAAATATAATTGTCAAAACTGACAATCAAAACAGAAGCATATAAATGACTTACGTGTCTCCTCCCATTGTTACAGAAAGTTCCCCGAAGGCACTCTTAGCTTTTACTTTAAGATTAGACGAGTTCCAGTAATTATCTCACAACATTTGTTATTAACCTAGATGAAAAAAGAACAACGTAAATTAAATCTTAAATTTTAACTTCTTGCTTTAATGCGTTGTACTACCGAAGAATGCAAGATGGCTCTACAATTAAACAATTGTCCTATAAATAAATCGTTAATTTTTATTATCGCTGAAAGTAAATTTTGAATAACAATGGTGACTGACTAATGACAAAAAAACAATGGCAATAATTTACAGGTAATTAAACATCGAAACAACTTCAATTTACACTGCCATTCCCAATAATTTTAATCTTTTTTCTTTTTTAATGACAAACAATTAAAAATCCCAAAAAACTTCTACCTAACCAAATTTAATAAAGATTTTAAATATTTTACTGAACCTAACAGCTGATTGCTAATAAATATGTGACATCATACCTGTTTTAAGTAATTTCTCTATTCGTTTGAAAATATAAACTCCAGATAGGACGATTTAATTAACTTCTGTCACTATCAACAATTACAAAAGTTTAACCCTTTCCTTGAATTGCTTCCTAACACTTTCGTGGCTCTTGTACGAGACAAGGAAAAATTAAAATGATACAAAAACAATAATTAATTTTCTGTAAACAACAGCCAACAAAAGACAATTAAAATCGGGACTAAAAAAGAGATTTGAACGATGATGATTGAACAAAAGGATGACTATACAAACAAAACAGCACACAACAAGAGCACAGCTGCTGCGAATCTTATTGCAAAATTCACACTATTTTATTCGTCAGCATCATCATCACAGAATAGAACATTTGTGCAAAAAAAACTACTGCAGCACTACATTATTGGGAATTGAGATTAGGAATTGGATAGTTTAGAATCTCGTTTGGAATTAGGAACACAATGAAATTATGATGATGATGAAAACCATAATTTGGTTTATATGACACTGCACACTACCATGATAACCTTAAAAGAGACACTGATAAGAACAAAGGATTAGTAACTTCACTCACCTGTTCTGGTACCTGTTGATTACCAAACGGGTAGGTCTAGGATGTGATGCAAATAATTATTGTGCAATATAGAAACCGCTACCATGTCACTCACTCACAATTTCCATTATGGATGCTACTTTTATACGCAGTACTCTTTTCTACTACACCAACTCAACTTTCCCATTCATGATCAGAGATTGAGAGAGATGCAGTTGATCAAATAGAAAAACTTGGATGAAGGTGCATTCAATCAATGACACGTTTTACATTCTAAAATGAAGTATTTAAATATTTTTAAAACTTGCAATTCATATTTGAAGGAGTCACAAAAAAATGATGAGGGCGGTACAGGTTCCATAAAGTTTATGCTGGGATTCTAGGTAAAGTGTCTTAAAACACGTTATCTGAATGAATTTTGTCGGAGAGCATTTTGTCTTACGGAAATAAAATTTTATTAATAATTTATTACATATTAATTTCGTTATAAATTCTTTCGTACTTCAGAAAAGGTTTAAAAATAGCAATCATCTCCAGATGCACAATGAATCATCACACGTGAATAACCACAAAAGCCTTTCGAATGCAATATGTCTTTATCTTGAAGTAAAATGAAAATAAACACTTAAAATAAAATTCTGACCCCGGATTCGGATTCCTCGCCTCAAAATACCCCCAAATCCATTTTTGCGCAGAAGACAACAGAAGACAACAAGAATTCAGACAATTTACCGAGCACGTATGCTGGAAAGGGAAGTTTGTCCTTATCTTGTGAGCATAAGAAAGGATTGGAAAGATGAAGAGAAATGTTATGGTGAGGCTTATTGGAGTAGTTGTTCCGCGGGACTGGAGGAGTTTCCACCCCAATGGAAGAGAATGGCGACGAATGGTTGGAAACTGGGTGCCTAGGGTGCAGGTGAAAGATGCTGGAAAGGTAGGGTGTGTGACATAAGGGGCTACTTTGCATTTTGCAATTAATTGGAGATTAAAACTCAATACACAATGATTTTATGTACATGATTACTATACTTGGAAAATGGAACAAATTATTGGAAAGAGGTGTTTTTATTCAATTCAAACTATTTAAAAAATAGCAAATATTTACGTAAACTTGACACTACTTCGTGGTTGGATTTAAAGTTAAATCATGTAACTAAATGGAGCTGGTATTTTTAACTGGTTTCAGAGAAAATCTTTTTCATGCACATTTTTTGTTATAGCTTTTTTTGCACAAAGTACAATTGACAATAGTCAAGTCAGTATAAATCCAAACAGCATAACTTGGGGCAAGTTGAGATTAACTTAAGTGATAGTGGTTTGATAATGTGAGTAGGAGTGAATGTACAACTTTTGTTTAGTGATGTGGACTAGGGAAAGTTTGACGTACAGAGAAAAGGGAAGAGGGAAGTTCAACTCTCAACTGAGTAGTCACATAGTCGGTCTGTAGATAAGGAAATCAAAGCAAAAAGTAGATCTATATTACAGACACACTTGTCAAAAAGGGAGAGTGAATATCTTCTCTTTAATTTTATTTTCCGGAAATGAAAAGATTAACTTGGGAGTAGTTAAGTTTAATTATGTAAATATCTTCTGTCTGCTGAAGTGATGAATTTAAGCTTTTTGTGGAATAGATTGACACAAGTAAAGTGGTGTAAAGACTGACTGTGGTCATATGGTGGGATTTCTCATTGTTTTGGACGTTTTATTATTCTTCTTGGAAAAAAGTGAGTGAGCCAAAAACAAGAAGTAGGTAGTTGTCGATAGTTTTGCAATTTGGATTATTTATAGTTAGATTTTCAAAATGACGGGGTTCACAAGGCTGGGCTTCGTCTTCGTGGTGCTCTTCTCCGTTTTCCATAACTGTCTTCCGTATTTCATTAATGTGGATGCTCATGCTGAAGAATGCTTTTTTGATCGGGTGCAAAATGGAACCAAATTGGGTAAGATTTTTATCATTGCTTAATTAATTGTAGTTTAGAATGTTTTAGTATTGACAACCGGTGCATAATAATATTTTTATTATCATAAAAACTAGGATTAACCTTTGAAGTCATCGAGGGAGGATTCCTGGACATTGATGTTCGTGTAACTGGACCAGACGGCGAAGAAGTTATTACCAGGGAAAGGGAAAGCAATGGAAAGATCACTTTTGCTGCTGCTAAGACTGGAACTTACACATATTGTTTCAGTAACAAAATGTCAACAATGACTCCCAAAGGTGTAATGTTTTCTATGGATGTTGGGGAACCCCAAGCTGCTGCTGCTGAAGGAGAAGGTATGCGGATCGTGATTTTTACATGCGTCAACTAGAATGATAATAATAAATAGCATTTGTAGATCAATACGGAATGCTGATAATAATAATCAAATTTGTAAATTTTTACAGCCCATCCGTACTTACTTAAGTATTCAGGATTTCTCATCATCAGCATGCCTGCAAGAACAACAATGTAAACCAAATTTTTTTGTCAAATATTAAATGCGGAAGGCATAGAATTATTCTTATTATATATTATCTTATCTGAATATTATTACATGTCGAACAATTTGAAGGTATTGTATGAATATTGAATTTTATGGTGTGGTTGTACTTTTTGTTTTAGTCTTTTACTGTAAGCTGCAACATTAATTATTGAATCTTTCATATAAATGGGATGCATATTTGTATGTAACTATTTTAGTTGGACTGAAAACTCTATCTTTGTGCCCATGGGCCTTGCCCCGTTGCATTTTCTGCGATTAAATAAAATAACATGATCTAAAGTCTCTTTGTTTGTTTAAGATTTTTTTATTATTAATTAGTTGGTAAAGGATCAAAATAACAAGAGAAGGAAGGACCTAGCAAAGGAGAATAATAATCATAATTTTTTGATCAAAATTTGACTTGTTTGAGTTTATATATTATTTTAAGATGCCAAATCCTTAAATTTGATATTTTTATCGAATATGATTTTTGGAATAATAACTGAACGATTATTTTCACATACCGATATTTTTTATTTCGGTCCATACCATTTATATGAATTGAATAGATCGTAACTGTAAACCGTAAATCAGATACTTGAGTCATAAATAGGTAAATATGATCAACTTGAAACTAGATGGCCCTATCACCTCCATCCATGCAGATCCTTCTTTTTTACAGAGAAAGCTGTTTGTACAAGATCGAATGTAAGACTTGGTTCACTTATGAAAACAAGGTTTTTCCGCAACAGCAAAGAAAGCTAAAAAAAATTGGAATAGGGAGTAATAAAATCTTTGTATTTACGACATATTTCCTATGAAACGTGGAACTATTTATTTTCACCTGGCCAGCTTGATTTTAATCCTATTCCTATACTACTACAAAAGTAATAATCCGAGCTGCTCTTTGTTAAGAAACGTTTTCAATAATGTCATAGAATAAAAGAGCTTTTTTTCTTTCTTGATTAAACTTTTATTACACTTGTTTGCCTTCATTATAAAAAATATTTTAGGTTTAGTGAAGAAAGTCATGTCATATATATGATATCATATTACATCACTAATTTATTGTAAAATAGAAAGTATGAAAGAAAAAGGCTCGTGCCATAAAGTCCTTTGTGAGCATCCTCATTTCACCGAATTAATAAAGCGAAAATTGTAGAAAGGAAGTCAGAGGAACTGATTTGTAGTAAAGGGATATGAAGATGTTGGGAATGGTAAACGAGTGAATGTGAAAATAGTATATGATACGAATAACAACTATAACAACATGTCAACCACTTCAAATTTTATGAAGAGACTAGCAGTATGACAAAATGGAAAAGAAAAACAAAGGAAATGGAATGACACTAATACAGTGGCTTGAAAGAGAAAGGGGAAAAGCCGGGTTGGAGTAGTACCTATAAAGCTTTATTGAATTTAGCGGATGAGATATGTACGTAGATATAGCAATAAAGCGTGTGTGCTTTGTGAAATAATGTAAAGTTTATTATAGTTTCTCTCTAAAGTACACAGCTCTCGGGTCGCATCGGTCTATGAAAAGTAAAATGAAGAAAGGCGATAAAAGTGAATTGTTGAATATAGTTTCTGGAACGAGATATAAAAGGAATATGATGGGGATCATAATGATGAGAAATGAAAGTGAAATGGACAGAACTAAAATATAAATTGGGTTGTTTAAGAGGAAATTTTCAGTCTTCAAACAAACCTTTTGTTTGATGTTATACAGACAAGAAAAACCAATAATGCATTTTGATTAGCTATGCTGGGTGGTTGGAGATAATGAAAGAGTAGATTGATCTGATCATGATGGGTCATCGTTTTCCCGTTGTGGCTTTGACTTTAAGCTTTCACTTGCTCGTTTGTCCTGAATGAAATACAGCCTATTGACCGGAGTGAGAGAGTAAGCAAATCTAAAGAGCTAGTTTGAATAAAGGCGTGAGAATCCGTTGTCTTCTATCATAGGTTTTATACTGTAAGTAGAAATATGACAGTTTAAATAGCTTTAAAAAGTTTCAAAAGTAAGGTCACTGTACTATCGCCCTCCAAAAGCCAATTACTAACAGGTTTCGTTTTCAATTACTTTCATAGAGAAGAAAGTCATTTGAAACCATTCACTGCTACAATTTTATCATTTGTAGTGTTGTTGATGATGGCACAAATGCCAAGCTTCACTTAAGCGGAAAACTTTAGCAACTGAATGGAAATGAGTCAGTTAGTTTGGGAATAATATTGTTGGTGGTGCTGGGGCGGGGTAACTGACAACGAATGGAGAAGAAAGGGACCAACAACAACAGTAAAAAGTTTATTGTTGGCTTGGTTGTTACTGACAAACATTGTGCGTACCCCATTTAATATCAACTTCTTCTTCTTCCTCATCATCATTATTTAACAACAACGTTGGACGACACATGTAAGAAAGGGAGACCACTACTATGAGCAAACTAATATGGAAATAGGATGAATGGTTGGCTCTCGTCTTTTTCCTCTTCTTCTTTTTCTGTTGGACTCCATTTCCCTAAAGTGGGAGAAGGAACGGGAAATTTGATGATGGCAGAAAAACGAAGTGAAAAGTACTTTCCTCTCCTTTTCTGACGTCAATCTCTCTTGAGAGCACTTCTATTCCCTGAAGGAGTGAGAGAGAATGAGAGAAAATGTATTAGCCACTAATTTCCGTTCCTATTCCTTCGATATTAAGGGAATGGCAACTAAAACGCAAGTTGTTTAGCAGCACTGCTAAAGTAGCTTGGCACTTTCTCTTAAATTACAACATTATGCTCGCATTCTCCGAGACTTTTTACCTGAGAAAATCAACTTTTTTCTATCATCGCTACAATGCATATTGTAAGAGGACAGGTGTACATGCTCACCAACAAGACTGTGAGTCGCTTCATTTAGTTTATTTCACTTGAACAAGAATAGAAAATAATGCTTTTTTTCTAATAATATGCGCCACTTCCTAGCCCGTAGCATGGAAAACGTCTGTAATTATTACCGAATTTGCTCGATAAGTAGATTATTTTGACAAAAAACTCACAGCGTGCTTGCAGATAACTGTTGAGCGAGACCAGAAACGGGAGTTTACCGCAGAAACCTATATAGGCCATCATCGTCGTCAGCAACAAACTCTAACGACGTATCATTCCGTTGCTCGTGTTTACTATTCCCATTTGTGAGAATTGCGGTGAAATGTGTTTCGAAACTCATTCCACACTTTGCATTATTCTGAGAGTTGCAAAAATGTCGAGCAA
>JAHZNK010001776.1:0-11940 GCA_027744615.1 Lepidocyrtus cf. nigrosetosus NNG-2020
AATCATCATCATCATCAAAAACACAACATAAGCATAGAATCCAGCAAACACATATTCCGGCATTTATAGATATTGCTACAATTATAAGGGTAATTTGAAAAATTCTGTTTTGCTTTAATAGGCGTGATGGAGTAGATGAATCGAAGAGGACAACCGAGACAGAGAGTAAATAGTTTATGAATATGAATGAACATAAAAACTGGATAACTGTGTCTCTTACTCATCGTATTAGGGAAATACGATTAGAATCTACATAAAGAAAAATAATTGATAAGCACAATGGCATAGAGAAAGTTACTAAAAGTATTAAGCTTTTTTAGTTTACCGATGGGAGAGTGACTACGGAAAAGGAATTACTCTATTCCAAACCAACAAACACAAATGATTCCCTCCATTTCCCCCACTTCTATCGCATCACCTCCACTACTCTCTGAACATGTACAGAAATATTATATTACCACAACGATCTCCTCCCTCTGATACTACCGCGTCTCACTACCTACCACCGTAATCGACAAGAGACAAGCGAAAGCATTCTAAAGGTAATGAAAAGTGGTAAAAATGGGAATAATGGTAGGAAAGGTAGGAAGATACAGGTGAAGCAGGAATAATAACAATAATGACTTAATATTGTGAAACCAATGACTTGCAACTTAAGTTGATTTCAACTATACTGTATGCTTCCGTTTTCTCCATCAATCTTTTCATTTTATTGCCACACGACTATATAAAAACACATTTTATACAAAATAAGATAGAATGGATGCTATTTTTGTAGATTGTATTGATTACCCATTTTTATTACTTGCGACATTGACTCTTTTTTAGCATTTTCCTCGGATTTGCAGACTGCTTCTGTCTTTGGAATAATTTAAGTAAAGACCTCTGTTCACAAGACTCTACTTGTGCGACAGGGAAGAAACATATAATTTTCAATAACACAACCTTTGAAAAAAATATAGGACTTTTTTGCAATGTTGCAAAATGTCTTTTTTGCAATTAACTCAAAAATATTCAATTGTAAATTCTGGGCAGTCAAATGCTAAATTATTTGTTTTGAAAATGAAATTTCCGTGCAAAGAGAAGGGCAAGGAT
Source organism: Lepidocyrtus cf. nigrosetosus NNG-2020 (assembly GCA_027744615.1). Taxonomy (NCBI): domain Eukaryota; kingdom Metazoa; phylum Arthropoda; class Collembola; order Entomobryomorpha; family Entomobryidae; genus Lepidocyrtus; species Lepidocyrtus cf. nigrosetosus NNG-2020. Next base: position 1,096 of record JAHZNK010001776.1, read on the forward strand.
ACAAAAATGAGCAATGACTAGTTCAATAGTAAACTTTGCAAACTGTTTATGTACATTGTATGACGAAAGATAAGTATTTTAGTTCAAATAGAGGGTCGACTTTGGTCTGAATTGTGTTGTTTACGTAATAAAGGAAAACAAAGGAGTGGATTCATTTATTTGAATAAGAAGGAAAACGTCTGCCATATTGGTAGAGCTCGAAACATAAACGATTGTCAACTGCAAATTATTGATGAAAGAAAGCGGAATAAAATATGTAATTGTGAAGATGATTGTTAATTCATTAAATTATGCAGATGAATGAGCAAATTGATGACAGCTAATAATTAATGAAGAAAATTGCTTCCCAGAAGAGTAATAAATATTATTAGAACAGAAAATGCTTTTGCTTCCATCTTCAGTTGATGCTGGATAGAGTGTTTGAGAGATGAAACGTGAAAGAAAGCACAAACTAGTTAAGAAGGTGACATAAACCCGGCACATTTAATATTGAGTTCTCCACAACAACTAATGATTTGAATGACTGTAGCAAAATGTAGAAATGGAAAGGGTTTTTAAAAGATTTTAGGAAAATGTGCAAAACTGAACGTATAAAATCCCACCACCAACGTGGTATTATTATTAGGTGGGACATAACCACTAATTCATATACTTTGGGAAAGGATTGCTGAAAACGACACATTTATTCACGTTTCCCTTTCCCAATTATAAATTTATTGTGATATAAAAGTATAATGGAGCAGAATGCGCTATCTTATTAGCTTCCTTACAGCTATGAATTATATAAAGCCACTGGCATCATCATCATCATCACTATTATCATCCATCCTAAGAAATTATATTTTGTACCATATATATTTACAGGACTTTTGCATTTTCTACCACTCCCATTTTTATGTGAGAAAAAGCAAAGAATGGAAAAGAACCAATCCGTATTAAGAATTTCGTGAATTTTCTTTAGAAGTAAAGTATTCAGAGCAAACCTCAAGTTTTCCTGGTTTTTTCATTACCTATTCCTTTCGAAGAAAATATGTATTAAGAAAAGAAAGACTGAAATTGAAGAAAGATGGATAAAAGACAGATAGAAAATTGGGAAGAAAAGAGACAGTCAGCAACATCTGATTCTAATAGTAATGATTATGGGGCTTATCTGATGTGAGAAGAAGAGGATTAAACACACAAAATAGGAGAAATCTCTTTCACCTCTTCCAAATCCAAACTTCCCCACAGCTTGCACTTTTTGAACTAATTTTTGATGGGGGAAGGAGAACCAGAAACTGAGAGAGAATTAAATGCATTAAACTAGTCTTCCCTCTTACTGGATACTTTCTTTTGCAGGTGAAGTGGCAGTATCTTATCTAAAAAGTTAAAGCTCAGCACGAAAAAGAGCTAAACCTTGAACTTAGTTGGTATTTTTAGGAGATGAAAAAGCTACAAAAATTATACTTCTGATTTTTATTTCCCTTCACACCACAAAAAGCAAAATCCCAATTCTATATCCCTGTCTTGCCGTCATCCATCATAATTCTACAGAGCTTGCAAGGTTTGCAAATTCCACAATCAAAACCTTGCTATTTCCAGATTTACACGTGCAATGAAACCCCTACATTATTGCTAAGCCATATCTTATTTTATGATTATGCCAGCGAATAATTCCATTTCTTTCGTTTTTTATCAATTTTAGCAAAATACCTGGATGTAGTGGCAAGCTAGACAAAAGTGCATTAAATTGGAATGTTCATTCTCTGCCATACCTCTGATCAAGGTCAGGACATTACCCGAGAACATTACACCTGCATTATTACAACCGGACATTCGTGCCGGAGGAGTCAAATCTAGCTTGTGGCCAATACAAAGTTTCTAAGAATCTCGACACCATTTCCAACGTATGAACTAATTTGGATTGAATAAAAAGTACGCAAGAATAAAATTGGAAACCTTGTCTCTTCAGTTCTGTTTGTGGTCAAGGTACAAAAATCCAGTTTGCAAAATAAGAAAGAAAGGTATTTATTGCAGACTAGTGAGACAACACTCGCCCAACACTTTTTTAATTTAAGTAAGTAGACTATTCAATTCATATATATCAACATAGGTTTTTTAATTTTGAGTCCAATTTTTAGGTGTTTCTGATAGACTTTGAATGTACAAGTCTAACAAAAAACGGATAAATAAGTTACCTTTCATTTTTAATGCTCACAATCAGTTGATAAAACTGCTTTATATTATGACATGAACGATGGTAGAAGAGAAGGAAAGGAGTAGGTGACGATCATGGTCTTCGTCACCGATTCATACAAAATACACTTTCTTTCGCCTCATGTTGGTTTTTTTGGTCTTGGCTAACGCTGAAGGCTAAGGCACGTATAGACCTAGCTCATTAAATATTTATTTGATTCCGTAACCTTGTTTCCTAATTCTACCTTTTCCAATAGATATCTTCTTCTTCAATTTTTACTAATTAAAAAGAAACAAAAGGGTGGTCAAGATCCAAATCTAGCAAACTGAAATGAACAATTTCCAAAATCAATACCAGACTTGTATTAGAGTGGTAAGTGTAATGGAAATTAATCTTGTAAAGTTTTCTCCATTCAAGACAGACCATGCAAATTACAAATGACAACTTTACTCTGTTTTTCTCCCTTGGATTGAATCGTTCATTTGAAAAGGTTTATATATTTGTTGCAAATAATTAGTTAGGCTAAATTTTCAAACGTACGCCGGTATTAGTTATTTACCTTTAAAATAGTCCATGATGGTAGACTAGAAAAACAATAGCGTTGTTCATTTTTAGTTCCTCTGATAATGGTGATGATAAGAATGGCTTTGCTATGATCAGTCCTTATGAATCAGAATTATGATGGTGGCGAGAAATTGATGTTTCCTCTATTGTGTTTTGTTGTTTAGCTTGCAGATCCCTTTTACTTTCACCTTATTAATACGTAAAACTCAAAGAGAACAGCTTTGAAAATATATCCACTCAAAAATTTTCATTGTTATTTAAAATCCATTGGTCATTAATAGAAGGATGGGAAAATTAGAAATGGTGATGTTGGTGCTTCTGAAGTCAGAGTCTTCCTCCTATTTTCGCTTGACATTCCTCTTCATTATCAATTCTCAGCATTGTTATTTTCGCTTGTTTTCCCAAGTTATAGCACAAGATCTATTAAGTTTTGCTTGGTTGCTTGTACGATGATTTAGTTATATGCGGGCTTCACACAGAAGAGCAATTTTGTTATGCTTCATTGTTTCAAAATACTTCTATAAATGTTCAGTTTATATTCTTTATTATATCACAATAATATTCTCTATACTGTCGAACAAAACAGCTTTAGGGAAGACTTTTGTTCAACTGTATTAATAAAAGGGGAAATTCGTAGCTTGAAGAAAGTCAGTTATTCGACAAGGTGTAAATAGATCAGTCGTGACACTTTGTTTCTATAGTTCACTAAAATTTCTGCCACAAATTTTACGGAGACAGGAACACGACCACATTTTTATTCAAGTGGTGCCATTATATTTTCTGTTTTTCTTTTACTGCTGAGAACTTAAGGATTGAAGGTACGCAGGAGTTGAAGTTGCTGCAAAAGAATCGTCTTTTAATGAAGGCTTAGTGTAATAAGGTGTAGGATGAAAAAGGTAGCCTTGTAGTTGTGAAGTTGTTAAAAAGACTCACTAAATGAAAATTTGGAAGGATTCTTCGCTTTCTTGGATTCCTTTGCTAGCTTTGCAGGTTGTGGACAAGTCTGTTGCTTTTGATTTAATTCTTTATTTCCAAGGTAAATCTGACTGCCCTGCTTTTATCAAACAAACACAATTGATGCAATTTAGACATAAATGTTGAATAGAAAAAAAATGAATCAACGTTAGATCTACAACCACTTTCCCAATGAAATCAAACTAGTGCAGGAAAACAACCTGAGACAGCTCACTTCAGTCACTGTCCAATTTCCAACCTTTTGCTTAGAGTGGCTTTCCTTTCTATTTAACCTCGTCCCTTTCTATCATTCACTTAATCATTATCATTGTCGTCATTACAAAAAACCATGCAGCCCAAAACATCAATGCAATTTTATTCTGTGAAATTTTCCAATGAATGTGAGGCTAGTAAATTCCTTTAACCAAAGGGTATCAATTACAAAATCAGAGAGAAAATGAATTGAGTTGTACGTGTGTACTTCTTTCTCCCAGAAATTCCTGTAAAATTATTGCCTCTTTCTCTCTGTACTGCACTTCATCATAGCGTCTAGGCACAAACTGCAGAGCCAGTGGGTAGAGAATAAATGACTAAGTCAACCGCAGCGGATATTCCATTTTGATAGCAATTGTACAAATTGTACATTGAGAGTACGAACATAGTGGTTGTAAAATAAAATGTAAAAGCCATACTTCCACTTTAAACCATTTTATATTAACGAGATAAAACTAAACCGTTGGCAATGCTTGAAAATTATTTGGTAGGAAAACTGTTCTTAAAAAAATTCCTTAATTTCGAGACTGATTGCATGTAAAAATTTGCTCACCCCTCATAAATTTTCAAAGTTTGCTAAAAACGAAAAAATGGAAGAAATCGATACTTTTTCAAATTTTAAAAAGAAAATTCCTTTTTGTCTAGATTCTTTATTGGCGTATTATGTCATGTCATCGGTTGGAAAGACAAAAAATACAAAACTCGCATAGCCAAGCATTCTTTCCATGACTCTTCCTTTAGCAGATTCTACTGAAAACTAAGAAAAACAAACGAACTTGTGTAGAATTTAAAATTTGTTATTTGAAAAAACAGTATTTATTTTACTTTCTAGCACTTTTCCATCTGTACTTCTTCATACTTAAATTTCTGACATTCTATTTACGCTCATTTAAGGACACTTTTCCAATACACGTTCTCCCACTAACCATTAACCATCAATCTCTTTTTGGCTTGTCACTACATAGATCGATGCTAAAACGGTAGTTTTTAGCGATGGGTGAACCATTTTTCAATTCTCGTGTCGGTGTGTGTAGGACTTGAAGACAATATGAATAAGTCATTTTTTCATTACGGTTTATTACAATATTGCTCATTCAACTCTTTCGTTATTATAAAGAGGTAACAAAACACTAAAGTGGATTATTCCCAACATTCTTCTATTTTCTGGAAGCAGCAAGTTTTGGATCGTGTTAGGTGAGTATAATAATTACCAGCACTCTTTTACAAACTTGAATACTACTTCCTGGAAAAATGAGGTTCAAGTGGTGAGCTATAGCTTTTTCACTGAATTTTATATGATTATTACTTTTTCTCGTTTTCACATTCCATTAGCCTTCCTTCAAATTTTTATATTCAAGAAAAGAAGAGCTTGCTTGGCTTTTAACATGAATAAATCTGAGGGAGCTCATAAAGGAAAAAAACATGACCTGTCTTTGTCTGATGGTTTAGTCTATGAAAAAATGTATTTTCATTGGTGGATTTTCAGTTAAAAATAAAACAACGGATTTCAATACTAAACATTGGATTTATTAACATCACTTTTACCAAGTTTCCCCAATTTTGTTTGCTTTTTGCACTTTCTAATTTAAACATATTACAACTCTTGTTCTTTGTCTGGCAACAAGAGCAGATTCTTGTTGGATGGGCCACAACAAATTATTTGATTATTAATGTTGAGATATCTGACTGGTAAGTATGAAAAAGCGATATTTCCCAAAAATAGAATAACTTTTTACCTATGAAGTGTTTGTTCTCTCCAACTCTTGCGCTCGTTTTGTATGAAATCCTGGATATGACGTTGAGTAAATAAGAAATTCCAAGCGGAATACATGGAGTAGAGTGTGACGGGGTAACGTGAACTTGAACTTGTTTCTGCCCTTTCCTTTTAATTTTTCAAACAGCCATTAGGTTATGCACACATAAAAACAAGCTTCCAAATGATTTATTGTGAATTGTTCTGGAAACCAAAAAATTACGATAACATTCAACAACTCGCCTACACTTTGTGACTTTTAATGAGTTTTGATTGTCCATACAAAGATCACAGGCTTCTTTTCAATTAAAAATTTAGAGTTATATTTGAAGCTCACAGCCGGAAACTTTTGAAAGGTTAAATAGAATTTACTACTTACGAAATCTCATTTTAAAACTATTGCAAACAGGTACATGACAAAAAACTTTTCTTGTGAAGAGAACAATGTTCAAAATAATGAAAAAGGACCTTCTTTCCTCAATACAATCTTAACCTTACACTTCAAAATACAATTATTTCTATATATAAATTCTCTAGAATTATTCTACACGGAAACAAATTTATTGCACAATGATACACTCCAGTATTTCATTTATTGAGAGGAAAGCAATGGAAAATTGAAAAAGAATGGCAACAGTTTAGCAGAGCTAGGTTGAGTGCCGACACATGTGAAATGATACAACTTGACTCCGCTCAGGAGAACAACTAAACCGGCCGAATATACTGAAACTTGGGTTTTAACCGTGTCTTTCTCAAATACGCAAGTTCTCCCAGCGTTTCTTATACTTCCTCTTTTCCTTCAGTAGAAAGTTGTTCAACGAGTGAAGGAAAACGCTTCTTCTTGAGAGCTTCTATTCACATTTTCCCAACTGAATTCTGCAATGATGTTGACGCTTCCATTATTATGGGGAAGGCAGGCAGTAGATTTTATGATTGGGCATACGCTTACAAAAGAGTTCTACCTTTTCCTTTCCTCCCTCTCTTTAGACAGGTTTCGCAAATGTAATTTAAGGAGACACTTGCGTATTACTCTAGCATGTTGTTTTGTATGATTTCAAAGTGTTGCATAATTCCTATCAATAATTGCAATTGCTAATTTTAAATTCTAAATTCTAAATATAAGGTTAACTTCATATGAAAAAGCAATTTCATAAATAACTCTGTGCGATAGATGTAGACGTACATTGACAGAGTGTGCTTCATATCTTATTTTGCAGACATTTGCCTAATTTTCAATAAGAAAGTACAGAGTACACAAAAAAATTAAGGGAAATAAGACACCGGAAATGGGAGGATAAATCAATAATAATCAAAATATTCTTCTTACCAAGCTAAAAGAGACAGTCCGTATTTTACTTGTCTTCCATCTTAATATTATATTAATGAGTTAGACACATAAATGCCACTGGACTGTCCCATTCCCTGTCACGTCAATTTCCGTACATTAAGGCGACCTGAAACTTGGAAGTAATAGACCATACCCTAATGAAAGAAACCAAACAGCTGAGAGTATCAGCAAATAAACAGGCAAAAGTTCTTGGAAAGCGGGGTAATAAGGTCAATTAGATTTTATCAAAGCGTATGGCCACTTCCGTTGACTAAAGTTGTTAGCTAATGCACTTCTGTAAAAAAAATCAAATTTGTTCGTAACTTTATTTTCATAGAAGGCTCTACGTTAAAATTTCCACGTGTTAGTACACTATTCAGAAATGCGAATGACTTTAAATTTCCTTTAAATAATAAGTACATCAAGATCGTCATTCCTTCCCATTATTCTTCCTTTGAGAGCCAAGCCGTTTCGGTTTTAATTGTTGGGAAATGAATAAAGTAAATGTTCACTAATGATAAGAAGGAGTGGATCAGTAAATCTTATTGACTTTAACAAAATCTCATTCACTATTTAAGGGCTTTTGTTTCAACAAAGTACCATCTTTGTATAAGAATGAACGTTTTTACCTTTAAACGTTAGATAATTTTCCACATTTCTTTAGAAAATGGACTACAAAGTTATAGGAGCTAGAACGGAATTCAGAAGTGCGTTTGCACTTTCACCCAAATTTCTCATTTAATATATAATTCTATTCAAGTATCGTCATCTTTTAATACCATTTTTCTATGTTCAACTTGATTGACTGATTTCTCCATTCATTTCTCCACCGCTTCCTTTAAACTCTACTCTATTCCTTAAAAACGTATGTCCTCAGATCAAGTTTCATTATGCTACGTTGCTTATCATCATCAGTACTACAACCTACCCGTTTTTAGTTTAGTAGTCGTCATAAATTGATATGACGATCCTACTCTTTGAATGTTCCTTTCTTGATGCTATAAATAGACGAAAGGAGAGCTCTTTTTAGAAAAAAATGACTTGTTTGTACACATCCTCTATATTTACCTCCCCTCTCATCGGAGAAAGTTAAAAAACCGGAAAACGTAGGACGCGAGTAAAAAGACGGTTCTCCCTCTTCTTTTTTGACTGTCCCCTATTTATTCATATTAGAGAAAAGAATAGACAGATGAGAAGTTTGGGATGCAAGGCCAGCATGAAATTCATTATTACACGGTTGTTGTTTCCTCCTTCTTTTCCACAAGAACATTGTCCAAGTATAAAAAAGTAATGTTCCTTCTCGTCCTGATTCCCTTTCTTTAAAACTTTATTTTCTGATGGAAGTCTACTCAGGATTTTCGAGACTTTCGCCCTCTCCGCCTACGGCCTACGATTAGATCAAATGCAGCTGGAGGCTCCAGGAAAGTCTTTAATATTCGTTTTCTCTAAGAAACCAAAGGGAATTTTCCTTAAAGCAGAAGTCAAGTTGGGCTTTTGAAAAATTCAGCGCATAGCCTTTTTAAATGTATTCTGGAAGAGCATATGATCCAATATGTACTTTGATCACAAAGTTTTCTGTGGTAGAAAATAAACTTTATTTGTATTGAGATTTCTGGAAATGACTGAACCCATAAGATTGGATTAAGTTGAGCCAATTTTAAATTATTGTACAATGGCCTACTTAAAAGCTTATGCAAATATATTGCATGAATTTAATATCAAAACTGAAGCAATAGCACAAAATTATAGTAAGTGCATCATGAATCGATACAAAAATACTTTCTCTCAGAGGACTTCAATTTGATATTCTTTTGATTTGAGAAAATTACATGAATAATAAATACCACTGGATTCGGGAAGGATGAAACGGAGTGGATTTTTATATAAGCACAAAAATATCTTCATCCTTTTAAGCTCACGCTAATGATTCCCATTGATACTACTATACCGTACGATGCACTGCACTGTATCTTTAAAACATACAATGAAATGTATCTTGTTTAAAAAATATTTTCTTATTTTGTCTAAATTTCGGATTGAGGATGGTAATTTTATCCAAAAAAATATATTTTTGTTTATGCCAACAGCAACTAAAATAGAAGTAGGGTACACATAAATTGGATTAAAAATTAAAAAGCTCATTATGAAGATAATTAAGCAACTTTATGCCATTCTTATGCAATACTTAAGAAATAATACAATTTAAAATCGGAAATTGTTTAAGCCACAAACAGAAAGTTTATTTGCCCAATTAAAATAAGATCAATGCAATGAGTGATTGCCAAAATAGAGCAACGGCAAAACTTTTTTGTTTTTTATTTTTTAATCTACGTCGTAGCCAATAACAATGATATCAAACTGGTATACAGAATAGGAGATTTATATCATATTTAAAGATGATTCTTCTAAAATGACTAGGTAAAAGTAAATAACGTATTTCATTGCTAGTTCGTCTCAATTACATCTTTATCTTTGTCATTTTTCTTAGCTTTGTTATTTTAGCTGAAGTTTTATTGAAGTGCAGGACATGTAGGTGTAGGTGATTGTACTGATGGGTGCAGGCGGCATAACATTTCTACTTTATCCAGAGTTCCTAAAGGCTGTATGCGTTCACGGAGAATGGCCACAGTATAGTAGACAGCGGAAGATAATTTGTGTTCTCACATTGATACTTTATACTAAGATGCCTCCAAGAAGAGTTCCAATGGACGATAAACTTCCAGTGAGTGCTGCATTGAGAGCTCCAAAGCTATTTGTCAAGGAATTAATTACACCCTGAAGACAGAAATAGGAGAAAGTTAATAGCTAATCATTTCTACCATTTATTTCTCCCAAAAAAGTGAAACGGAAAAAGAAAATTGTTTTTATAAACTTCTCTGTGTTTTTTCATTGAATGTATCAAAAACCAGTTGAGTTGTGAAACGTACCGCCAGGAGGTCTGGAACACCTCCAAGAACATTTCCCAATAAGGTGTTAACAGTGTCTAGGTTTGTAGACACAAAGCCAAGGATGTTCTGCAATGTACTTTGAAGTGGAGAAGAGATGTGCGGTAGAATAAGTTTTAATATCGTTTGCAATTGCACTGCAGGTTGTCTCTATAAAAAGAAAATTTTCATCATAGGTTTCTTTCACATATTTTTGCTAGAGTATGGTTTATTGGAACGGTAGCGTGTTGATTAAGGGTTCACTACCTGTTGCTGACAACCTTTTTGTAGTATCGCCCCAAGATTTTTTGCAATTGCTGGAGTTAGTTTTCCAGTTTGGGTTGCCACAATTGCTGTTTTAGCAGATGTTTGTACCACAACAGGAACTTTCTCCGAGTTAACAGATATCGCTTGGAAACACTGGGGAAATTTAAAACGAATATTTTTGATTGTGGTAAACAAAATTTAAATATTTCTTGAACCTATATTACCATCATTACAAAAACAACCATATTATTGATAACAGTCTTGCAAAATAATATGTTTTCATATTTTCTTTTGTATTCGCAAATAACGAAATTTTGCTACTAGAATTCCTTTCGAAACGTAATGTAACGAAATTCCTGTTCTTGAATTGACGAATGAATATCAAGTTAGTCATTTTCATAAATTAAGAGGGTGTATTTCAGTTTCTCTAAAAAGCTTTTGTTCTGCAATTGATTTGTAGTTTTGTACATCCAAACAAGCTCCTTTTCTTAAGAAAGTTCTGCAAAACGATGAGGGTTTCATAATACAAAACAAACCCAGCTCCACTTCTCTTCATCACCAAACAAACCGGAAAGACTTAAGATAATTAGCCCTTAATTAGATTCCC
>JAHZNK010001777.1:0-16648 GCA_027744615.1 Lepidocyrtus cf. nigrosetosus NNG-2020
CTCTTGGATTCTTGCTCCACTCGAAGGGTATCCTCCAAACGAGACTTCTCACCCTCCAAATACTTCAACTTTTCTTTATTCAACTCTATTTGCTCCGTGACTGCCGCAACTTTGAGCTTTTCCGCTTGAAGCTCCTCCGACTTCTCTTTGCTCTCGTTTTCTTTAGCTGCCTTCAGTTCCACGTTTGTCTTTCGAAGCTCACTCATTCCGGTGTTTAGGACAGCGCATAATCCCTCCAAATTCTTCGTAGACTCCAGTAATACCAATTTTTCTTTCTTCAGTTTCTTCCCCTCTTCTTCTAAATCCTTGTTCACTTCCTCAGCTCTCCCCAACTTGCCTTTCACCTCCTTCAAAATCTCTTCCAACTTCGTAACATTTTCCATCAGTTCCAGCTTTTCTTTCTTCAATTTTCTCGTCTCTCCCTCCAAACCCTTTTTAGCTACCGCAGACATCCCCAACTCTCCCTCCAACACTGTAACATATCCCTCCAATTGCTTCTTACACTCTTCCAAACATTTTAAGCTGTGTTGAGTTTTCCTATAAAGACCCCTCAAGCTTGCGGCTTCACCTTCCAACGCCATCTTCTCGTTTTTAAACAGCTCCCTGGAAGCCACCACCTTATCATACCTGTCTTTAACTTCCTGAAGAAATTTACAAACTCTTTGGAGAGTCCTAACGTTCGTCATCCTCGTCATTTCTTGGCTTGCATTCCCAACTTCCTTTTCCTCCACCCACTTGGCAACTTGATCCAACAACCCTGAAGCCATGTCCATGATGGACAAATCGAAATTTATTTGCCCCGGGATTAAATCTTCGTCCAGATTTTCCAAAACACTTGCGAGGTTTCCTCCATTAGAAGAAGAAGGCATTTCACTCCCTCCAAAACCTTGTCCACTTGGAGAATTTCCACTGTTCGACATTTTCCCGTTTCTTCCAAAACACACACAACACAAGATGGTTTTTTCTGGATGATGATGATTTGAGAGAGCAGCTTTTTCAACAAAAAAACACGCCATGAGCCATGGGCCATGTGTTGCAGAAGGAAAAGAGAAAGAAATGCACTAAAAAAGAAAAATGCACGAAGGACGTATCATTTTGATTTTGCATATTTTTCAGATTTTTTTTGCATAATATGTTGTTTTATTATGCAAATTATCTTTTATATTAGCATAATGAGATTAGCATTGATGAATAGATTAAGATTAATTTAGTTTCATAGCGTAATTAACCATTATGATTAATCAGTTATCTAATACACGTGCTTGAAACTGTCAAAATTAGATTTGTTCTCTTGTCCTTCTGCATTTCTCAGTATTTCCTCCACAAAATGTCAAAACAAAGTTGTTAATCTTTTTAAAAGCTTGTTAAATAGCTTAATTGGTTAAAAATAATTAATTAGTATTTACTACCTGGAAATGAAGCAGACTATATGGTCCAACCGCATAATGATACATGTGTTGTTAAGTAAACACGGGTTTCATATAAAATCGTGCGTTTTCCTATCTAAAAATTAATTTTAGTTTTCAACAGGTACGAAACTACTGAAAAATGTTTTTAAAAAATTGGATAAGATGCGTCCTTTGCGTCTTTGTGCTCACAGCGACCTGTTTTCTTCTGGTGGAGTCAGGTATTTAAAACTAGTAATTATTGAAAGGGTAAATCTATAATTTTTGTTTCCATAGCAACCAAATCCGAAGTCCTGGACTACCTCCAATCCATTCGAGGAAAACAAACAATTTCTGGACAGCACAACAAAGAGCCGATTTCTGATCCAGCAAGATCTACAAAGTATGTTCAGCGCGTTACCGGTCAAACGCCAGGACTTTGGGGGTCCGATTTTCTCTTTTCTGAGGAGGATATTCGCAACAGGCAAACAATGATAAACGAAGGGATTCGCCAGTGGAAAGCTGGGTCCTTAATTTCCTTGACTTTTAACGTCTGCCCTCCAACAACGGGTGAAGTGTGCACGTTTCAAGGTACCCCAACCAGTGTGGAATCCAAGTTAAGCCCAGGTCAGTGGGACTCCCTTCTTGATGAAAACGGTGGGCAATTGAATAAAGCTTGGAAGTCCAGGCTGGACAAGTATGTGCCGTTTCTGCAACAATTAAAATCCGCAGGAGCAGTTCCAATTCTAAGGCCGTTTCAGGAAATAAACGGAAACTGGTTTTGGTGGGGCGCGAGGAAGCAACAGAGTGCCAGACTGTTTCAGATCACAAGGGATTACCTCACTGCTAAAGGTTTGGATAATTTAATCTGGTCTTGGACTGTGCATAACGGACCGTGGTTGGATGAGCAACAAGGCACTTGGGAAGAGCACTATCCTGGAGATGCGTACGTGGACGTTCTAGCCTTGGATGTTTACAATGATACGGGACGCACCCAACCGGATAATGACCAGTACATGAAGTTGTTGAAGATGGCGGGATCGAAACCGATAGCTTTGGGAGAGGTGGGGCAGCTGCCGGATGAGAACACTTTGAAACATCAGACTTGGTGGGTTTACTTCATGGGGTGGGCTGACGAGTACATAATGAACTCTACTTGGAATACTCCGGATAGCATAAGGCGGACCTACAGGGTTCAGACCGTGCTAAAACAAGGGCAACTTCGCAGATTTAGTTAAAAGCAATTGAAACATTTATGACTCTTAGAAATAAAACCGAATTCTGTCGGTATTCACTTTTGGTGTTATTAAATTATCATAATTAAGCATTAAGATAATGTTTGAGATTAAAAATTATATTGAAATTCATTATTTACTGTCCCAGAAAACCCTCCACATTGTTAGATCTAACCACAATCATTGTAATAACCGTTTAAACAAACGGTTCGCTTCACTATCTCCAAACCAAACGTAGATGCAATGCACAGAAGGCCAAAATGGGGCAAAATGAGATTAATCTCTTTCATGTAGATTACGTCAGACTTTAAAAGATTTATCTTCTATGAAAATATATTCGGCTTGGCTTACATTTACTAACGAATCCCACTCATCTAAATTAACAGTGACCTTTAAATACTTTTATTAACAAAACGTATTATGAAGAAATTTTTGGAATTTTGTATGCGGTTGATGTGATTTTCATAAATTACATCTTTGTTGTGCATATACAGATGAATTTCTGCTGCTGCGGTTAGAGAAACAGACTTGCAAAATATTTTGCGAATTGGGCAAATAAGTAATATTGTTTAAAACTTTGTTTAAATATTACAGAATTTTAATTGGTTTTTAGCCAGCTACAAATTTGTAATTACAAACTGTATATTTGTATAACTGTTAAAGCGGGTAAATATTAAGTAGAATTGTCATTATTAATAGGCATTTAAATGAACCTAGTCCATTGAACAATATAAGTAATTTTTACTTATATTGCTCAATGAACCTAGTCAAACTCTACTACAGCCTACAGCGTTGCCTAATTGATTCTTCTTTTGTCCTTTAGCTTTTGAAAGAGCTAATCAAAGTACCAAGGTAGTAAGCTAGCTTTAGTTTTAAAAATAATCTATATATAAACAGATTGATTGATTATATAATCATGCAAAAATCACGCAAAAAAATATGCAAAAAAATCATGCATAAAGGACAAATAGGTATATCATTTTATCTGTCGTAGTAATTCTGGCATTGCAAAAATGCATTTGCCTCATGTTTTGACTCAGCTACCCCGTCGACTATGTATTTTTAAGACTAATTTCGTTTGTCTTATAGATAAGGTAGGTCGCTAGAAATAAATGAGCAAATAACCATGTCTAGACACTTGATATTCCTTCTTTGGATGCTCTGGTGAGTAAACCAAGTTAAAAATATTTAAATCCGAGCTTACCGTTAGTAAAGACTGCTTATACTTGTAATGAAAGCTACTATATTGTTTTTAATCCTTGTAACAACATCCGGTAAAAATATTGATTTTTTCCTAGTTTCAATATTAAAGTTAATATTTCTATTAACTACAGGTCGAGTAAAGTCCATGTCCATTAAAGACTTCATGGAAGGAACGTACCAACTCGTAAATGCTACAGAATACGAAGGATATTATGAAATAATGAATTTTTTAGGTAAGTTTTTAAAAATATTCAATGGTTTTCCTTAATTAACGCATTTTTTTAGAATTCAACGAAACCATCATCAGGAAAGCCAAATCTGGACAAAAACTTAACTCCGGGCGGATAATCATCAACGGTTTGGATGACACAGAAGAGATGCGAGCAGTGGAGTATGTACATGACAACCAAGTGGCTGATTTGAGAAATCGTAAAATAATTTTCAGGCAAGGCATGGAATACAGAGCGTGGACCACTGATGGAAGAGAATTTTATGGCTTTACGAGATTCTTTAATGCACAGAAGCTAAAACTTACTGTAAAAATGTCAAAATTTGTTTTTGACTGTGAGGTTGAATTTGAATTCGATAAGATAACAATGAGAGCTGCGTATCAATGCATTAAACCAATGGGAAAACCATTTGAAGTTTTTTTTAATTTTGTAAGAGTTTTAGAAAATGCAACATTTTGACAATATTTTTGAAATAAAAGTAAATTGTGTATTTAAATTTGCATACGAGACTTCAGACATAGTAAAAATTAAGTTAATTTTATAAAATTGGCGCTTATTTTTGCAAATGACGCATTTTACTCAACGGTGAGTTGTAAATTACAAGGTTTTGTCGCTGCGAGAACAATGCAACATTAAATTTGTTTACGTTTTAATTACGTAAAAACTAAATAAAACCCGTCCGAAGGTTGCAGTTTGTCATTGAGAGTTGATTTTTAACGTAATTTCAAAGCAGTGTTTAGCATTGAGCTTTTTAATTCACATTCAGTTAAAGAGAAATCTCAGGTAAAATATTGTTGAGAAGAACTCAAGAAGAGCAGTTATTAAATGCAGCTTGCGTTACTTATCATCGGAGTTTTGACCTTATCTGGTAAGACAACCAGGCAATTAGTAAATAAAACAAGGAAATTAATGATTTTTTAACATAGGCCAATCAATGTCTTGGTCCCTGAACGACCTTATTGCTGGAGACTGGGTGGTTGAAAGCATGGAAGCTTGGGATAACACTCTTAAGTTTATGGACTGGTTGGGTAAGCCTTTTAAAACCTTTAAACCTTGCAAAAAATGTTAAAACTTGGAAATTTTAATGTCTTTGTCGTAATTGCAGAGATGAGCGAAGAAGCCATTGAAGCAGCAAAAGCGGGAAAGAATCCTGACTCCAGCAATATCGTAATCAACGTTTTGGACGACACGGAAGGAGCCCGTTCAATTGAGTGGATTCCAAACGCGTCAATTGCCAAGGCGGATAAGGACATTATGAAGGAGAAGGAGCCGTTTAGTGGAGTTCTTGTTAATGGAAAAGAGTACAGTGGCACTGTTGAGTTTACTTCAGCGGAGGAACTCGTTGTAAAATCGGAGACGAAAGATAAGGAGATTACTTGTACTAATGTTTACAAATTCGCCAAGGGAGGGTTCATGCAGGCTAATTATTATTGTTCTAGAATGCTTATGAAAGAGGAGTTTAGGATGGTCATTCCTTATACTAAAAGGAAAAATAGAAAAGCTTAAGAAGAAGTGCTGAAATTATGAAATGAGGTGGAATGTTGACAAAATTAATTTTGCATTCAAAACTATTTTGTAAAATTATGTGAAAAGCTTCAATAAAAATATGCTTTACAAATGCGTCATTAAATTGTCATCATATTTAAGCGTTTTCTTGTCTTTTGCGAATTCCTAATTGGTAATTATCATTGTAATTAACTGGTCTTTAGTTTCGGTTTGGCTTTGTTGTCTGAGGTAATATCAAGCTAAAAATTAAGTTTCTGCAGGATTTTTATCAAATTAGCAATATGGAGATAACTTTGATATTGTTAACTGTCTTGTTTTTATCTGGTAAGGACAAGAAATAGTTGGATACGTAAAGTGTTAAATTACAAGTCATTTATGCAATTATCTGATATATTTGCATATTTTAATGCATATTGTGTATGAAAAATAAAGTTTGGTGAAAGTTGTCTGCTTTAATTTCAAGCACAAGTGATTTCATGGTCCTTGCACGACTTCATTGTTGGAGAGTGGATCCTTTCACCACCGGAAAGTTGGACGGAGTTTCTCAGACTAATGGAATTTCTAGGTTTCTTTAAAATAAATAATTCTAAACAATAATTACTTTTTCAACTTTATTTTATCTCAGAATTTAGCAATGCGGACGTTGAAAAAGCTAAAGAATATTCCAACTCTAGCCATATCTTAATAAAACTCTTGGATGATACCGAAGGTCACAGAGAAATCGAATGGTTTAGCGATAGCCCAATTGGGACTGAAGATAAGATTAAAATGAAAGAGAATAAAAAATTCAAATGGTTTCTCGGAGATGGGAGGGAGTTTGAAGGACAGGTGGAGTTTCACAGCGTCGACAAGCTTTTCATCAAAGGGGAAACTCAAACCAAAGGTGTGATTACTTGTGAAAATGTTTATAAATTTGACAAGGATAATTTAGAAGCTAATTATCTTTGTACTAGGTTAAATGACAGGGAAATGTTTGAAATGGCCTTGACGTATAATCGAGCATAAAAATACATTTAATTATTTTAAGTATTAATTATATTAAAAGATACTTGAACATTTGGACACTTCCCCTGAACAGAAATACATTCGATTTGTTTTTCATTTAATAAAATAACTTTCAACTGTTTTAGTGTTTTTGGCCAGGTCGTAAAAGAAAGTGGAAGCGTAGTGGAGTCGAGAATGGCTTCAAGGCTTTCTAAATTTGGCATTGCTTTCCCCAAAAGTAGCAAATCCTCCTCATTTAATCTTCCTTCGAAACAAAATTCCTTCATTCTTTTAAGGACAATTTCATTCTGAGAAGGTTCTTTGGAGACTTCCAGGTTAGGATCTTCTGCTTCTTCTTCATCTTCAGAATCTTCCCGTTCTCTACCTTCTTTCATATGCCAGCTTTCCATTTTCACAGATTCTTTATTTCGAGAGTTGCATTCAAGGACATTGTCGGAGTTGATAACAAGACAAGGACTTTTTGTAATAGGTCTGGACTCAAACCGGAAGTATTCTAGACTTGGCATTCCTTTAAAAATGTTAAAATCTAAAGAAAAATACGAAGATTTACGTTCACCGTGTAAACTCTCATAGTGGAATTGAAGGGTGAGGTGGGTAAGATTATCAAAATGATAGGAAAACATATCAAAACTTCGATTTGCAAAAGGAACGTTTCCAGACCAGTATTTACAATCTAATACAAAGTTCATTTCGGTAATTGTGGATTTAATCCGTTTTAAAATGTTCCTAAGGCGGGAGGGATGCTCCCAAAATGAAAGGAAGTCAATTTGAAGCTGTAGAGACTTTAGGTTTTGGGTGGGGCCTAAGGCTTTCAGGTACGAAGCAAGGTCCAATTCTACGAATTTTAAACGGTTAAGGTGGCCGTTTGACGTGGAGAACTTTTCGAGGATTAAAGGAGTTCTTGTTGGAGGGAGGGGTTTGCGCAGGGCTTTCATTATTTCTGAGGTGTGGCTCAGTCCGATTATTTCCAAGCTCTGAAATAGTTCAAAAGTTAATTTAAAATCTATAATTAAGTTTTAAACTAAACGTTGTACCTTTAAATTTGGGGTTAAACTGAGAAACTTTTGAAATAATTTAAAATCCTCGGAAAATAATTCTCTTGCGATAATCATTCCATTCACGTTAGAAAGTCCTTCAAAATATGAACGAGTCCTTTCACATCCAACATATTTTGAACAGATTGTCAAGGACTTGAGCTTATCTGCGGTGATAAGTTGTTCTTCGTCGTCCCATTCCTCGTCGTCAGATTCTTCTTCAGAATCTGACTCTTCCATTGCGTAATTGGGGGTTAATGCTATGCATGGTCCGAATTTGAGTTGTTCCAAGTTTGGAGTGGACGCCAAGAGCCATTGGAGCCCTTCAAAGTGGAGGCCTTCTTTGAAGAAGCAACCGTCTTGAAATTCTAAGTAGTGAATGTTTACTCCAAAGGTGTTCCAGAAGTAGAGCTTGTCTTTGACGGGGGATAGAGGGAAGGAAGGAGGAAAAGAGTAGTTTCCTGTGAGCTTGTAATTTTTAAATGGCTTTCCGAGAATACGGTGTAGCTTAAAAGGGGAGTTTGTCGCGTTTAGCCCGAGACTGGTTTTTAAAGCTTGTTCGGATTCTTCATTGAGAATGAAAACGGCCGTGTTTCGCCAGTGTTCCAGGGAGGTATCTAGCCAGAATTTATTTACTTCACGAATCTTCTTTAAATCTCGCACGGTCACAATATTTTGCAGAATTTTTTCTAAAATCTACAAAACAAGAATTATCCAACTACAAATGTTTGTTAATTTAATTTTAGTTTACCTCTGGAATGTTCAGTGGGTTTCCTGCTATTTTAGTTTCCTCTTCAGAAATTTCTTTCTCATATTGCTTATCCAGTTTTTTCTTAATTTTCTTTACTGCGTCCATGGAGATTTTTGAGCAGTGATTTCAGAATATAAATATGTGAATTTTAATTTCTGGTAACTTTAGAACGAGCAGACAAGGATGAACTAAAATAAACTTTAATTCACACCATTTGCTGAGTATCATATGGTTATCGAGTTATCAGACTTGAAAAAGATAAGCATGAGTGTCGGTATCAAAGCGATTAGTTTGATGTTACGCTTATCTAGAGAACTCAAGGGCATTCAAATTGCATAATATTAAATTAATGAGGATGATCAAAGTTAAGCTTGCAATAAAGTTGTGCAAAAATTGTATTTTAATTAACGAATGATTTTGATATGTGAGATAGACATCATAGACAAGCACTTCATGTTTAATCGGTAATTCACTCATTTAAACCAATAGATTTGTAAATATCGCTTAAAGTGCGCAAAATCTTAACAGAATTATTTATTTCGCTTAAGTAACATAATTAACTGGCCAACTAAGTCAGTAATTAAGAGTTTTATGTAAATTAGCAAAGACTTTAAAGATTTTAGCATAATTAAAAGTCGCAGTTGTAATAATTTTAACTTGTAAAGGAATTTGGTAACTAGCCAAGCAATTTTAATTAGCAGAGATTGAAGTGCAAACGATTTTAACTTAATTGCAAGTGCTTCAAGCATAAATGCTACTGATCCGAAAGATAAACCACTCAATAATAAAATAAAAATTGCTATTATATTTCCATCCAAAGTTGCACTTTTAGGATCATCTTCCTCTTCATTAAACTTTACGGGATTGCCATTCCCTCGATTAAAAAACCCTCCCAAAATCTCTATCCACCTTTCCATTATCCCACTTTCTTTAAACCTGCCAAGTCTCAAGATAAGCTCTGAAGGGATTAAACTCTGGAACTCGAATATGTAAGCTGATTGGAAATAACTTGGTTTTTGAAGACATCCACCTTTCTCGTGCAAGGTTAGGGCATAGCGCTTCACCAAACTTGATTTTAAAATTAAAGAAGTTCTATTGCACTTATTGAGGACTTTAAATAATTCCAGCCCTTCTACTTTGGAATATATTTCTTGAAATTCCTTCAAAACTGTCCTGTCATTGTGCAATTTTTTCAACCAGTTTTCATCTCTCCACTTTGAAAACTTCTTTTTAAATTTAGAAACAGCTTTTGGAAATAGATTTGCAGGAAGCTTGGATATATTCTTGTAAAGTAAATCATTCCATTCTAGTTGCTTGTTCGTTTCATAAGTGTAAAGTTTTAAGGGTAATGAGATTTCAGATATTTGGACAATTCCCATGTTTAAATTCCTGTATGCCTGTGGATGACCTCGGACTGTTTCCAAATGTATGTTTCCGTTAGTTTTTAAAAGATTTGAAATTCCCGGGAATGAAAAAATAACTTGTTTGAAACTTGTATAAATTGGGATGGAATCTTCCACTAGTTGCTCTACCGTTTCGTATCTTTCAGGATCCCGTGGGGTGATAAGATTGTATACATTTGTGTTCTTGTACCCGTTGCTTATCACAATGGACATTAGCATAAATACCCCAAGCATTATTCGGTTATGCGTTTTGGAAAAGGTTCCGCTTAAAAAAGGGTCCCCTTGTTCCAGAAGGACTTTCACCAAGCTCAAGACATTATCAAAAGTTGGTTTTCTTTCTGATTTGAAGTTAATCGCATGCCAGGTTAAAACTATGGAGACAAGGGAAGCTCCCAAAGTGGTCCAGACAATAAAATCGTAAACATTCACAAATTCCCCGAAGAGAAGGTTTTTCTTCTGGCGGAATCCACAAGCGACAATTTGAAATGCTTCGAGGTTATTTGGAATGTACAGGGGAAGATGGATCTGCCTAGCTCGCGTTGTTTTAATGTACACGTCCGGAGTTAAACTGTTGCCTATATCTGGTGAATATTCTTCACGGGTCATTGTTCTCTCAAGAGAATGGTCTTTCAAGCAAAATAAAAACTTTGCTTTGTTATTGACAAATCTTTGGGAACGGAAGTGAAAGCTGTAGTTTCCTAAAATGCTTGATAAGTAGTGAGTGACAAGATTTTGCATCAAGGACTTATCGTTAACTAGCCCTTCTTTGATTTTAATTGTGTATTTATATGATGAGAAGTAGCTTTCACAGGCAAAAGACAAATTATAAAGTAAATGCTCTTGTACTATTATTTGCCGCTTTACAAAGAAGGACAGTTCGTACGTAACCGTTTTAAGCAAATTTTTAATTGAATTACTTTCTGGGGGAAGGGGAATGAACGCTAACTTGAACTGAATTGGATTAAAGCATTCTTGACAAAACTGGGTGATTAATTTTACGAAATTAATTAAATTAGATGAGCCTTCATGGATTGGGGTGATGTAAGATATGAAATAAGCCGTGTTTTTAGCTTCAATTTCTCCCAAGTCTACGCCAAGTTGGTTGTGAATGGTTTTTAAATCTTCTTGAATCCAGTTTAGCACAAGATTTGTCTCCAGAGGTTTGTTCTGAGAGGATATTCCAAATATTTTAAATAATGGGGTATCCCCCGGAAGTAAATTCCTTGTCCCTGCGAGTTTAACTTTTGTTCTGTAGTTTTCAAACCGCCAGAGTTTAAACGGAGTGAGAAATAGCGTTTTCTTCACTTGGAAGGATGGAGGAGCTAAAGTTGTGCTTGGAGGGAAGAGGTGAATATGAACCTCACAGTTCCAAGGTTTTGAATGGGTGGCGAAAGCAAAGTTGTTCAGGAGAAGGTCACATGCTTCCAAAGGAGTATTGACATGAATGCTGGAGTTTCCTGAACCGAGCTTCCGTTCCTTTTCAGCTATTTCAGCAATGCATTGACTTGTGGAGTTTAAGTACTTGTTGGACGGTTTCCTCCATTCGAAAGTTTGTTTCTTGAGGGACTTAAGATCTACAATGAATGGAACCAACCGTCGAATCATTAACGGTTGAATTGAATGTAATGAAAGGTCACTGTTTTGGAAGTTGTTTACAAGTAAAAAGCAGTTTCTAAATTGAAAATAGGAAATTATGAATGAGAGATTAACAGGATAAGGGCTTAAATGTCCTTTCCAAACATCCGCTAAGGAGTTTGAATAAGCTCCAGAACTTGTTTTATTTATGAAAGGTCGCAATTTACCCTGTTCATAACTTCCCAAAACAAAATTATTGCTGGTAAATAAAAAACCTTGGAATATAATTGACAATAGCAAACCTTGCCGTAATTTCTTAATCAAGTTCATTTTTGTGTGTTTAAGCAAGTCAATATCGAACAACTGAAACTTAAACTGACTCAATGCTTTTTTGTATTTCTATTTAAACTTTAAATTTTAAAGTTGTTTTATTTAACGATAATTAAAGGTCTGATGTTTACAAAAATGTTAAATAAGTATTTCATTTCAGACAATAGCAATATTACTATTTAACACTACTGTAGTTTAGCTTTGGCGAAAGTTCGAAAATGCATAGTAGTCAAAATTACACAGTAAAAATTATCTTTTTCTCGTAATCGTAACTGATGTCGTAAGCTAGTTAATAATTTGAGCGTTAATGATGTTGTTTTTTACAAATATTGGGTCATATAAATGAACAGGTAATATAGTCTCCGCCTAGTCTCTTTTGTTTGTCATTGAATTACATATTACCTAGGACTAGATAATTCTATACCAATTTGGTATTCAGTAACGGTGGCTAGGATTCTATTTTTTATCCAACAAGCATTTTTTGTAAACTTTAGTAAACTATTAAAAATTGAAACACACCATAACTTAAAAACGGCAACTTTAAGTACGTTATGTTAAAGGCTATTATGATTTCCCTATAGATAATTAGATTCCATGAGATAGCGTGTGTGGGCTGAAATTCTGAAATCATGAAAAATGCATGCAAAAAATGCTCACAAAAAGTGACAAAGTTGTGAAGGTGAAAGGAGATAGCAGCTGCGCGTGTGATCTTTGAATAGAAAAACTGCTGCGGGACCAAGTCTTTTTAAAAACTTCTTCCGAATGACAGTGGTAAGACTTGCTGTTATTGAATGTTAATTTAATTATAGATAAAAAGTGATAGAAGTTATTGAAACTTGTTGATATGCTAAAATTAAGTTGACAGTTTTAAGGCTACCGTCGTAAGCTAAATTAGGTATGATTGAACAATTTCCAGTTTGAAACAGTTTAAATATCAATTAAAAATACACATTTTCCACATACTACTATTTCATAAGACTGTTCACTTTAATTACCCTGAGGTTGTTGTTTATTGTTTTGTTACAGGAAGGAGTTTAAACTCTGATAAGGAATCCGTCGCAATAAAATGGGTAGAATAAAAAAGAGTCTAATTAAAAACCGGGAATCAGCACGAAGGTTGGTGGCAATTAGGCAGATGAAGCGTGAAGCTGAACGACTAGGAATTCCTTGGCAGAAGCCTGCGGATATTGGAAGTCTAACAAAGCTGACATCATCAGAAGACAGTTCCAAAACAACGAAGAAGACTGATAGAGACAAACTTTTAAATAAGGATTCTATAGCGGAAGCTGTTACTCTGGCAAAGTCACTGGCCAAGACTGAAAAAGAAAATCAAAGACGTTCCAGCGTATCATTTTCAGATCGCATTCCTACTTGCTTTGTTTGTCTTTCCAACTTGGAGGTGAAGGGTACTAGTCGGGATAATGTAACGAAAATGGAAGTGGATGGATCAGATTCAATGCCTGGAACAAGTGCGGCTGCTAATTCTAATTCAGAATCTACTAAAAAAGAAAATTACAAAGTTTTAGTTGGGATTTTGGACATTCCAGTAAAAATCTTGGAAATATATTGCAAACGGGTTGGACCTATCCAGACTTGGATCCCTTTGTGTACGGATTGTCTCACTGGTGTGGAGAATGTAAAAGAAATTCATAAGAAAATTGAAGAACTTCAAGGAGAGTTGATTGAGCGACAGAAAATGTTCATTCAGAAGGTATATGCTGCCCATGAGAAGAATAAGAATGAAAAGAACAAAGGGACACTGGAAAAACCAGAACCTGAACAGTTTATTGAATCACTGAGGAAATACGTTCATTCCAGGTCGTTTTCAATGATCCATAAAACAGGGAAATTGGAGGAGACGCTGCGTAAAAATTCTAAGACTGCTTACAAAGCCGCTTATCAAGCTATAAAGTTATCTAATAGAATTGCAAGGCAAGAAAAGCTTGTCGAGATGAGTAAAAAACGGGAAGTAATCAAAGTGAAGCCTAAACCTCCTATAAAGAAGACAAAGAAAGTAAAGCCAATTCAAACGGATTCTCATCCTGAAATTGCAACGGTTTTGGAAGACACCTTCTGTACAGAGGAACTTGAAGATGAACAAGAGGTTCCGATGGATTTTGAAGAGCTGAACTCCACTAACTACATAATAACACAATCAACTCCTTTTAATGATGAGAACGACACGAAGGAATCTTCTGTTTACTTTTGCGGAATGTGCGACGACTTCACTGAGTTTCCGAGTGAAGCATTACTCACAGCCCATCAATATCAAATGCATGCCGGGGGTGGTGCACCTCCTCCAATTCGGTATATTCCAAAATTGGAGGAAAAAGTTGAAAATGACGAGAGTGTTAGTGTTGATGGGGAAGCTCTGGAAGATACTTTGTCGGATTGTCAAAGTAGTAATAATGACGACAAGATTGAAACCATGACCATGTCATTGTTCAAAACAGTCTGCAAAGATGTGCCTAGTCCTTTGCCGGTGATGGAAGAATCTGTGAATGATGCCGAAGAAATAGCTCCTACTGATGTAATACGTTACACGTATTCCTGTCCAAACTGTCCTCACGTGAAGAAATTCTCGTTGAATAGATATGCCCAGCATTTAGGAATTCATTTACGTAAGACCTAAATGAATTTTAAAAAATAACTATTTTTCCTTTTGTTAAAATAACTGTTTTTGCTTTTGCTTAGGGATGCCGTATAGATGCAAAGAATGCTTCGAATTCCTGCCAAATGATGAATCATTACGTGAGCAGCATTGGAACGATAAGCACGGGAAAGACAATGACACCGTTTCATGCCCGGAATATAAATTCGTTGAGATTAAGTTTGATCCTGGGAAAATCTGGAAATGTGAAGGGTGTCATCAAGGATTCTTCACCGAAGGGGAAAGGAATGATCATGAAAACTCCTGTAAAAGTATTCTATCATTCAACAAAACCGAAACAGATAAAGACCAATACTTTAGCTGCACAGAATGTCAACGAAGCTTTCGGAACAAACACGAGTGGCGTCTCCACAGGGTTATCAATCACCTGGAGAAGGACTCCATATCTTGCTTGTACTGTGACGAGTCCTTTCCAACTCTTGTCTTGGATTTAAAAGGGAATCAAGTTCGGGACCCGAATAAGTTCTCGGAACATTGTAGAGAAAAACACGCCTCTTTCACTGCAAGGATTTTTGAAGAGTGTGAACCATGTGGTTTGGTATTTGTAAAGTCTGAAAACTACGAAAGTCATTGTTTAAAAAAACATGGAATCCCTGTTAAACAATCTCATCGTTGTAAAATCTGTGACAAAGGGCTTGCAGCCGCACGAAGCGTACGACGCCATATGGGGATAGTTCATTTTCAAAATCTAAAAGTTTTCGTTTGTGACGTTTGTAGTGTTAGTTTTAAAAATGGGACCAGTCTTTCCCATCATAAATACTCAAAGCATGGGATCATCGCCGAAGGAGCTCAGGTTATCACTTGTTCATTCCCAGGTTGTCTCTACAAGTCTGTTGCGCTAGGCCGGGTAAACAGTCACGCAAGGCAGGTTCATCCCAATGCCGAGGCCAAACTTCGCTTTACTTGTCATTATTGTGGACAGGTGATGAAAAACGGAAATCATTTCAAGGATCATCTCAGCATTCACGAAAATAAGGATAGTAAACCCTTCCAATGTGATATTTGCGGGAACTCGTTTGCTGTGAGGAATTATCTTTACATTCATAAAAGACTGAGCCATGAGAAAAAAGCTTTTCCTTCCACTAATAAAAAGAAACCTAGAAAGACTTCGAAGAAGATGGAAGAGAAAGCGGAAGCAGCAGTTACTAAATTGCCAATTGAACGTGAAGAAAAATCTCAAAATTAAAAATTAACGTTGTATGATTGCATTTGACGATAATAAAAGGTTTTGTGTTTCCAAAAATGTTAAATAAATACTTGATTCTAAAACAATAACGAAATTACTATTTAAGCTTTGGCTTGGCGAAAGTTTAGAAATGCATAAGCCTTACACTGTAGAAATAATGTGTTTCTCGTAATCATATTTGATGTCGTAAGATAGTTAACAATTTGAGCGTTAAGTTAATGATGTTTTTTTTGCAAATGGGTCATACATGGGCATAGTCTCTGTTTGCTTTGTTCGTCATTGAATTACATATTATGTATTAGCCAGGACATGATAATTTTACACCAATTTGGTATTAACGGATTCTACTTTTTCATACAACTAGTATTCATTATCCATTTCATGTTTTTCCTAACCTGTAGCAAACTAGTAAAAATTGAAACACGCCACAACATATAGTATATTTAAATAAGTTATAGGTAATTAGGAATTCATTATTGATTAGTGATTAGATTCCATGAGATAGCATGTCTGGGCTGAAATTCTGAAATCATGAAAAATGCATGCAAAAGAAATGCTCGCAAAAAGTAACAAAGTTGTGAAGGTGAGCAGCTGTGATGTGTTATCTTTCTTTTCAAGTACATGTATGTGAGACTTTGTTTTTTGGATTTTATTATTTAAAATTTAATTGTTAACAATTGAACTTGTTGATAAAGTAAGCTAAAATTAAGTTGGCGCAGTTTTAAGGCTACCGTAAGATAACAAAGCAGGTAGGAATAAGCAATTTTAAGAAGATTTGTAATTAAAGTTTAAATTATATCAAATAATATTGACACATATTTTTATCATTCTTTCGAGTGTTTTTATTATTGAATGAGACATTTTAAACTTAGGTGTTGTTTGCTTGTTATAAATTTAGTTTTTGTTGTGTTATAGGAAGGGAAGGGGATTACACTCTGATAACCCAGGCGTCTCATTAAAATGGGTGGTAAACCAAAGAAGAGTCTAATTCACTACCGTGAAGCAGCACGAAGGATGACGGTAATTAGGCAGATGAAGCGCGAAGCTGAAAGACTAGGAATTCCTTGGCAGAAGCCTGCAGATATTGGAAGTCTAACAAAGCCGGCATCATCAGAAGACAGTTCCAAAACAAAG
>JAHZNK010001778.1:0-22331 GCA_027744615.1 Lepidocyrtus cf. nigrosetosus NNG-2020
ATTTTGATGTTTTTGGCTCAAGGACCATCACAACGTCCATTTCAAGCTATCATTTTACTTAGGATGAAAGTGAAACAATTCAGTTCACCTGTAACAATGCATTATTTCAGGTTAAAATCTTCATAAAGCTTATTTTATTCACGTACATACCTCCTTTTGTATTTTTCCATAAGAAATTAATAGGATAGCGTATCGCACCGTCGTATACATATTCTGTACAACATTGCATGCCAACGGTAAAACTTGAGACACGCTCGTGAGCTTAGAATGCCACCATTTCTATTTTCTGTGGACAAGAAAGAAAACTGAAAATGCATTGAAATTGTATAGTAAAAATAGCTTCTCTCCCTATTTTACAGAAAAAAGCTTCAATCTGATGATACTTTTTGGCTATGACAGGAATAAGAAAGTCCAAA
This sequence comes from Lepidocyrtus cf. nigrosetosus NNG-2020, assembly GCA_027744615.1. Taxonomy (NCBI): domain Eukaryota; kingdom Metazoa; phylum Arthropoda; class Collembola; order Entomobryomorpha; family Entomobryidae; genus Lepidocyrtus; species Lepidocyrtus cf. nigrosetosus NNG-2020. The sequence goes on from JAHZNK010001778.1 coordinate 417, forward strand.
ATGTAAAGTCCAATGAAGTTATCCCCTCAACGTGTTAATTAATTTAATGAAGGAAGTGCATTTGCAATTGCATTTTTAAAAACTCTATTCAATGAGATTTCACTTCAATAATAGTTTTACAACGTGTACAGTGCTTTCTCAAGCTTGTTTAAAGTGCAAATCAATTTGTTTTTAACACTAAAGATATCTTTATTTTTTTTCTTTGCAAAATTTGCGAATTTCGTTGAATGGTCAAAGAGAAATCCAATAAATGATATTATTTTGGTAAAATATGGGACTGAATAGAAAAAAGGACGGGGACGGTATTCATATGGATTCTTTGGGAAAGGATGTGTAAAAATAAGCTCCCGTTTGTGTAATTTAGTTATGTACCCGAGCTACTGTCAGTTTCCTATTAATTTTTAATTTTTAAACTGCTGAAAATAGAGAAAAACTTAAATTTTCATGTGTTCCGGTTGTATTAAAATAATTTAACTAATTGGTGAGGGTAGAAGGAAATTGTCCTTGTTAAAACCGTAAAATTCCTTCCTGTAAACAAACAAATCAGTTGACAATTGCAACAAAGTTAAATTAATGGACAAGGTTGATTTGTTAAAAGTGAATAAAGATGAGTTAATTGATCAAGGAACCGACTTCAAGGCTAGTAGCAAGTGCGCCGTAATGATTTAAAGATTCAAAACGCTGTTTTATAATGACAAAATTAAAGTTCAACGTATTCAAGTAATCAAGAAAAGGATAAGAATAGTTATCTTAAGGAGTTTTTTTCTATTTGGTTCAGTGAGTTGCTCAGGTAAGTATAAAAGCTTAATTAATTATGACCTAGTAGAAAAAAATAATCTTAAGACTCAATCAGATGTTCAAGAATCAATGACCATGTCCATTATCAAAAACTGATCCAAGTTCATCTTCAATTATGCAATAGCAATAAATCTTTCAGTATAATTATTAAGAATATTTATAAAAAAGTTAAATAATTCCTCAATCAATAACCGTCATTATCTTCATTGTTTATTTTTAAACGACCTCTATGGCGGCAGTTGTAAACAAGCCACACACAGAGCTTAATTTTAAAGATTAGTTGTTCCCAGACATCAGAATAAGCAAGTCTGTAATCTTCCGGTTTCTTAAAAATAATTAAAGTCAATTAAGTCAATCCCGGCTTCATTTTCGTTTCCTGTGGAGCCCATCATTTGTTTTTTGTTCATCCCTTGTTAAATTTCATCCGTATTTATCCTTGTTTTAGCTCAAAAGGCATTTATTTTAGTTATCCCAATTATATTTTTTCATAAACCACTGTTTTTTCTGTGTTTATCTATGGTTTGAAGTTTTAAGACGATTGCGGTTTACTTTATCTTTAAAATAAACATTTAAATTTGTGTCCTCATCTCTCTATTTTGTGATGAAAATAAGGCGGACTTATACATACGTAAGTGGTCTGTTATTGTTCCTTTCTTAAAAGAATCATAAAATAATAACTGATAAGAAAAAAGAAAAACATAAGCTTTAAAGATTTCAGTTGCATATGAAAAGATGAAAAATGATGAGGTTGGTAATGATAGGTTTAGATGCAAACTGCAGTAAAAGAAGTAGCAACGGCAAATTGCGTTAGAAGGAATTTAATACACCGTATTTTCTTCAATTGAATCCCAGGTATGAATTAAAACAGACCCATGAGGTTAAGATCTTTTAAATATCAGCAGTTTAAATCAAAATTGCATAAAATGACGAAATGGGTCCCCGAGTCTAAAATACAAATGATTTATAATCAGAGGATTCTAATGTAGAATTTACGGTAATCAAAGAGGCACAGCCGTCGTCATCGTCAAGCGATGATCGTTGTTTAAAAAAATCTCGTTTTTTATTTGGGCGAGTCCTCCTTTTCTGATTGTTGTTGGGTGACTGACTTGTCTAATGAATGGCGTTGGACCAAGATATGAAGATGGCTTTAAAAAGAATGGCAAAATCCAAAGCGCGTGTGCGAGTACGATAGAGAGAGTGGAAAAATATAAATGCGCAAATTTTAACGATTTTTACATGTCCAAAGTCCAAATATAGGTATTTTCTAAAGTGAAATAGATGTTAATAGGTATATAAAAGCTCGTATTGTCACTTGAAAGTTATTTTCTAGAGAATTTCAAATATTCAATTCGGTATCGCCCAAAAAAATAAGATTTTAAAGAATGTGAAGGAGATAAGGACACGTCTCGCCTTGTTTTGTGCCTATCGGCGACACAATGAAAGTTGTTTTTAAGGGAATAATTCAGATTGCTTATTGAAAGTTACTGTTATGCAATTAATTACAGTTTTAAGAGTAATTAAAAGAAACGGAAGTTTTAAAAACTCCGGAATACACAATAAAATCGCTAAAAAACAGTTTTTGGCCCGTGTCGTCGCTCGTCACACGGTTATTAAAATCGTAATTACTTCATCATCATCACGTCATCGTGACAAGCGTGGTTTTTAGACAGATTCTGTGTGCTCCGTTGACTTTTCTGGCTTTTAAAATTGTAAACAGAAGGCGGCCAAGGGTGACCGTGACATTTCTGTGAAAACGGAAGACATTTGCTTAATTATTAATTACATAACCATATTCAACGGTAAAAACTTGCTCTAAATTTGACTTTTTCTTGAGATAGTGGACGGACAACGGTTTAATTTTTGCGGGTTTAAAAAAGGTTCACATGGGAATGAGATTTTGACGACTTCTCAAATCTTTAAATCCTAAGCAATCGAAAATAACTTTTAATTGCGATGGCGGTGGCAGTGGGCGTTTTTTAACAATCATTTAACTATTTTAAACGCGTAATGATGACTCATGATGATGCAACTTTAAAATAATAATAGCACGCGTCAATACCTCTTTTACAATGTTAATTTGCTAATTGCAAGGTTAAATAGATGTTGAGCTAGCAATTTAAAAATAGAAAAACATCTGTTTAAAAATTAAAAATCCACAAACACATTTTAGGATTTTATTAAGCGTGAAAAAATGTTTTTAAATTAGCACCAAACCCACTATCCCACCACCTTACATTAGTTCATTCCTTTTAAGATCTGTTTTTTTTTCGTATTTTTTTAAAGGTTAACATTTTATTTTAAGAATGCGAGCAAGAGTTCGGTTTTTAGTTCATTATTTACTTTTTTCTCCCCAAATCATTCATTTCATACAAAACATTTGGATGATGATTTGATTTGTTTTTTACACGTAACCTCGACTTCAATTCACCTGCTCAATAAATCTTGTTCATCTCATCATACATAGCTATATTAATTCCTGTGTGGGATATGATTTATTTCTCCCTATCAGAATTTGACCTTCTTTTCAGTAAAAACAAGCATTGTTTTGATTTTCGGTTTAAAAGCTTGTGAGATAGTTTCTTAATCACTTAAACCATTATTGCTCCCATTAAATCTCCAGCGCTTCGCTTTTTCATGTACATCTCTGCTCTCATTACATACATTTATAGATAATATTTAATGAGCCATGAGAGAGCAGTTAAGAATTACGCAGTAGCTACGCAAAAGAGAATACCTGAATCATCGTATTAATCACGGTATTTCATAGGAATCATGTTTTATGGTGGATTTACCTTATCCTTGTAATTATGCTTGCGATGTCTTAATATTACTGGTTTACCGCGCGATTTTAACTAAGTGCGACAAAAGTCTGGCATTTAATGACATCTGGCCTTTACGGCTAAAATACTCTTTGTTAAGCTTGTAAATGTCATTGTCATTCTTTTTCGCATAGAAATCCATTTGATCTATTTTTTACTTCCAGAGTTGTTACTATTCGGTTTGAAATTTTTCCGTGATAAAAACATTGTTTAGAGATAAGCGAGATTAGCTTTGAATTCTTAAATTGTTCACATTTTTAAACAAAATTGAAAATAATGATTTGCTGATGGAATATATGTTTATATGATTATAATGGGTTTAAGTAGGTATTAAATAATCATCAGTAAACAGTTTAATAATATTCCAATACAGGAACAGGTGTTCTCACATTTTTTTTTGCAAAAGCCAAAAATGTGAATGTCGAGAGTCACTTTGTTATTATCATCCACGTCAATTTAACCTTTTTTATTCTTAATAAAGCATGTTTTTTGTGTAGGCTTGAGTAAAAGTAAAATAGTCATATCTGCAATCTGAATAATAACATTGTTTAGGATTTAATCAACCATTTATTTATACAGTTTCGCATGAAAATCTGACAATTTCATATGAGAATAATTGACATTGGAAAAAAAAATCCCACACACGCATCAATCCAAACCATCCACACATTTTCCCATTCATCCCAAAACTTAAGTAAATACAGAGAGGAGTTTGCATTCAATTTTTTAGTGATTAAAAATCATTCAATTGTTGTAGAAATCGTAACCTGTATTAAAATCAGCAGCCTCATTGTTTAAACCTGAATAATATAATGGATTAGAGAAAGAAACGAGTTTTTTTCGAGATTGCATTACATTTTTTTTAGTGGGAGAGATGGTTTTTGGCAGAGGATTTGGCATTGGCATTCTCATAGAGGTGGGATCAGTTTTTGGTGGATCCCACAATTCTTCAAAGATGATTATTGTGTAAGCTTCAATATTTTAAGACAATGTTTTTGGATGTTTATGCAAGAGCTCTTTTTTAACTTGACCCTCATCACGTCGTCATGCTCAAAGAGGAAGGTATAAAATGCCCAGCAATTCACCGCTTCAACACCATCGTCTTCCTCATCATTGTTCTATTCTAAATTAGGCAACATCCATAAATTGCATTCATTTCCCCCATTAAGATAATTAATTTTTAAAGGAAAGAAGCTTGCCCCCTGCGGCAGTGGCGTAATTTATGGAGAGTTCCTTGAAGGAGCAAAAGTTTAACAATTCACTGAACTTAAGGGTGGGTGGGTTTTTTGCAATTTTCTATATCCCATTCTTAAGAAAAATTGCTGACCATTCACTTTAATCTCCCGGCCTGTATACATGATTACGAAGACGAATATCTTTCTTCACTCAATCTTTCAATCTTCTTGCAACACACACTACTCTATGAAATAATCTTCTTCGTAGGCGAAATTGCATCAGAGAAAGATTTGCAATGTTTCTTTCGCAGATTAAAAAAAATGTAATTGACATGGACATGGCCATAACGAAAAAGAAATTGATTCGACATTCAAAATCCCTCGCTAATTTAATATGGTAATGTTACATCACAACATGTAATAAAAATAATTTAAAATCTCAATCCTATTATCAAAGTTTCAAATCAGCAAGAATCTAAATATTAAATAAATTAATACGAAAAGTATTTATGGGGAAATGTAGGAAAATAGAGATTTTTAAGATTAAATAGGCAGCTAAGGTGGTTGTCTTGTTAAAGCTGAGCATTTCAACACAGGTAAAGTACAGAAAAAAGGGGGATAGAACGGGCGGAAAGTTCTCGTTTTTAATTCTGTTTCATTCACTACAGGAAAAAAACTGATGATGATGAATAAACCTGAGTAATATATTTTTGCACATTTTTGCAATATTTTCCTCATATGTTTTATACATTGAGTGAATATAGTGAGGGGATTGAATATTTTTTTCACTTATCATAAAGTGGTTATCTTACAACTCCTTCAGTGGTTGGTTTATTGTAATGGGAGGTGGCACTCTCTTTGCAAAAGGAATCATCAAAAAGGTAAATCATGATTAAACTATGTTGAATACAGTTGAATACTTCATTTCGTTGTGAACAGAGCTCTCTCGACGGAGGCTCGATTGGTGATTAAAGTTGCGAATTTTTTGCAAATTCTATGTTGAAGGGGTTTCATTGTGAGAGGATTTTATTGTAAACGGAAACAATTTTACAAGAATGGATTAAAAGCGGAAATTATTACGTGTTTTATTGATTATCTTATAAAAATTATAAAATCCTTTTGTAATTAAAGTGAGGTGACAATTAAATTACGCTATAGTCAATAGTTTATTGCGGCATTTTAAAAAAGGAAGTGTGAAGGAAAAAAATCAGCTGTTTGAATTAAAGAGAAATAGTTGTTTACAACTTTGCAAATTATTTTGGAATTATTAAATCCTGGTGGGATGGTGTCTGCAGTTAATTAACCTTTAAAAATGTTAAAAGGAGAGTTAAGTAAATTAATTAGTGTGAATTGAGATTGACTTTTGGAATTGATTTTGCAAAACAAGTTGAATGCTTTGGACATGGTCAAATGGTGGATAAAAAGTGTTTTGTTCGGAGTTAATTGACATTGAAGCCAAGAAAGAAAGAGTTGACTGTTGTTGTTGATGTTGAGAAGTTGTTTTTAAGTTGATGATTAGTTTGGAAGTTTAATTTTGTTGTATGTTTCCATTTTATTAAAAAAATGAAGGTGACGGAGAACATGTCGCAGCATAGTGATGATGGGATGCTGATTGCATCCAGTGATTCATTCTGGGAGCCTGGAAACTATAAAAGGTGGGTTAATTAAGTTAATTAATTGTGATTTTATCTGAAAGTAGTGGAGTAATTGAAGGTGGAGGTGGGCAGAGTTTAAAATAATTGTTTTTTTCTTAACAGAACTACAAAGAGAATAGAAGACGGTTACAGACTTTGCAACGACCTGATGCAGTTGGTTCAAGACAGGGCGGAAATAGAAAAAGCGTACGCTCGGAGTCTAAAGACTTGGTCGAAAAAGTGGGCCGAAGCGATAGAAAGAGGTCCGGAGTACGGAACCACCGAAGCCGCTTGGAAAGGCGTTCTAGTTGAGTCTGATCGATTATACGAGGTTCACACAACGATCAAAGAGGACCTTCAGAATGACGTGATTGGAAAAGTTCGAACATGGCAGAAAGAGACTTACCACAAAGTAATGAGAATTTAACAAAATATTTAATTAAATTTAACTTTAAGAATTAATTTTATTGATTTTTCTGTATTCCAGAACGTGATGAACCTCAAGGAAAGAAAAGAGATGGAAGATATGTTCAAAAAAGTTCAAAAACCCTGGGAAAAGCTCCTCACGAAAGTTAACAAGGCCAAGGCCGACTATCACAATGCATGTAAAAATGAAAAGTCTGCACTAAATCAAGAGCGTAATGCCGGCAGTGACACGTCTCTTTCACCTGATCAAGTACGTAACAGCCAGAACTAATCAGAAATTCATAAAATCATTTTTACTGTTTAAATTATTCGGAAATGACGCGTGTTTGTCAAGATTTATCATGACCTTAATTGTATGAAAATTGGATTCCGATTCTTGAATTATTTATTGATTTGTATGACTGTTTAAAGGTGAAAAAGCTGCAGGACCGTGTTGCTAAGAGTAAAGAGGAAGTTCAAAAGACACGGGAAAAGTATGAAAGTGCGCTGTCGGAAATCACAGCGTATAATCCTAAATACATTGAAGACATGCGTGACGTATTTGACAAGTGCCAAGAAATGGAGGCAAAGCGGCTCAAGTTTTTTAAGGAAGCCATGTTCTCAATCCATAAGTGTATTAACATCTCAGAAAAACAAGAGTGAGTTCCCCTTTTTTATCATTATTGGATTGTTCTTTCTGTTCAACTTTCTTTCGAAAATACATTTTATACAACCGTGACCCTGATGAATAAAACATTAGCATGCTAATTCTTGTCATCTGTCAGTCTCTTCCGTTGCAATTTTTATGACGGTAGAGTTAAATATAATGAATGCTAAATTATGTGATTTTTTAGGTTGCCACAGATCTATGAAGAGTTCTACCACACAATCAATAATGCAGATCATATGAAGGATTTAAAATGGTGGTCAAATAATCACGGAGTCAACATGGCCATGAACTGGCCCATGTTTGAGGTATGTACTTGCAAAAAACATCCTTTAACTATCTCTCAATCTCTTCAAAAACAACATTCCAGACGCAAATTTTATAGTATTTTTTACAATGAAATGAAACGGGAAATGTTTTTTTATTGCGAAAGTAGTAAAATTGAAAGTCGTTAAATAAGCTACGAATGGCAGAGTAAATAAGGCGTAAACAGTTTTCGCAAATAAAATTTCCACGCTTGAAAATCATTCCGAATGCGAACAATAGAAACGGTGAAATACACTTCTGGAATCGTTTTTTACGACTGGAACGAATTATTATCCTATTCAAAGTAATTAAATCAGAATTCCAGATTATGGCCACATGGCTTTAAGTAATTACGTCAGAGAAGAGGGAATGAATGATAAACGCTTTCAGACCGCTGCGAGAATTTAAATGAGGTGGATGAATGGATGATTTTTGCTTTTACTTTTTATTTTGCTGCATCATCTAACGCAAAAAATGAAGGAAATAAGTTAAAATTAAAGGGAAATAATTACAGATTTTTATCAAGCATGCTCAACTCCAGTAGTAAAAATATTTCTGCATGAGTTTCTCCCGTTGAAAACTAATTAGTTTGAGCTCATATAGAAGAATGAGTTTTGGAATGAGTTTAATACGAAATATAGGAATAGGATAATCTTTCTTTCTTTGCAGTTAAATTATTTTTTTCGTTATTGTCACTCTTATTTGTTTTGTTCTTGTCTGTTTTTTCTCGTATTTTTTTCGTGTTAAGGATTACTCGGAAGAGTTTAGAGATATAACTAAGGCAAGGATTAAGGAAAGTGTGCCCACAGGCGGGATTACACTTCTCACTCAGAAACCTGTGTTGGATGACCTCCCTGTAAGACCTCCTTCTAAAAAATATTGCTAAAGTCTTCAAATAATTGTAGTTTATTTACCTTCTTCTTCTTCTCTATCAAATATTCACTTTAATTAACTATTTTTGTCAATACGCGTAGTGTAAATATTATGAGAGTTGTAGTTAGTGCACTGTAGTTATCATAGAAACGAGTAGTATTATATTTTAATTAGTATTAACTGCAATCATATTTTATCTGTATGATTTTTGCAGTAGGTGTAGTTATCAATCAGTAGCTAGTTTTTTGCCGAAATCAGTAACATTTAATTATTTGGATATTTAAGTAGTACATAGTACATTAATTATTAATACTTGCCATTTTTGTTGATTTTTACGTGTTAATATTTACTTTCAATTGTATATAATTTTCGTAAAGTAAGTGTGAATGTTCTGTGGTAATAATACTAGTCGGGAATTTTATGTAGGTTTGTATTTTACTGTGCTTTGTCACTGCTTTTTATATTTCGCTTTTTTAAAGACGTTTTTGACGAAACTTTACTGTTCTTTGACAATTTTGGATAGCTACCAACGCAACATAATTTGGGAAGTTAATTGAAAGTTGGGCAAAAGTAGAAAGATTTTGATGCTTTACTTGTACTGTAAAACTGGTGTAATTATAAGAAAAGGTGCAAAGTACTAGCTGGATTAAACAATCAAGTTAACAACTAATTATTTAATGAGAGCCTTAATCTTAATAATAATTTGTGGGATTGGCTGGTTGCTGTAAAATTGAGAGATGAAAGTTGATGCCTTTTTAGTTTTGTACATATTTGTATATAACGAAACACTAACATGTAAATACACGTTTGTAATGGGGGTACTAGGATGTAATATTGAAAGGGATCAGCAAACCTCTTTGTTATGATTTTTAGTAATCATTTATTAACAATTGTTTTTATTCGACGATTTTTACAGGCTGGAGGACCTCAGGAACCGCAGCCAGTGCAAATGACAAAAGTGAATTCAGTCAAAGCAAAAACGAACGGAAGTGAGTCAAAACCTGCAAACAATAAGGGGAAAAGTGAGAAGGATGAAATCAAACCTAACGGATCTGGGTAAGCTTGTTTAGCAAAAGGCCTGTCGGGATTTAAAAAAACAGAATTTAACTTAATTAACTTTTCTATTAAACAGGAAAGGAGAGCGCGGAAATCCTTTTGAAGAAGAGGAATGGGATGAATATTCAAACAACGAAGGAGCTTTGGTGGACCGAGGAGAGCCAGGCATTCCTGTACGAGCTCTGTATGATTACGAAGGAGCTGAAGATGATGAACTTAGCTTCAAGCAAGGTACGCAGTAAATATTAAGCTTGACTTTAACTGTGGTTTACTAAACCAATTTTTATTTTGCAGGGGAAGTATTCGAAAAGTTAGAAGATGAAGACGAGCAAGGCTGGTGTAAAGGAAGGAAAGACGGGAGAGTAGGATTGTATCCTGCCAACTATGTCGAAGTTGTTCATTAAAAACCCGCACTTCGCTTCGCGTGCGCTATCTGCTCTACCGTCGCCGCCGATAACACCGAAAAAGAGGTTAATTTCGTAAAATTTAGATCGACTAGAGTTATTCCTATGAGACACACGGTTATAAAACATTAATAATTATCTTAGAAAAGTGAATGGAAAGTGAATTGAAAGTGAATTTATTCTATATTTACATTATTATTATGTGTTAATTATGATTACGTAATTATATTCGTTATAGTCACTTTACCTACCTATACCTTCACTTAAAAAGCTGAAAAAACTGTAAAGTGTAAAAAGTGTCGTTCCTCGTCCCGTCGTCAGTGTAAAAACAATTTTTAACGAGTTATACAAACACGTATGATTATGAGCAATTACGATCTTTATTTAGTCGTGCGTTTAAAAAATGTGTAATTTAATTATTTTAGCCAGTGTTGATTGTCGTGTAAGATTCAAAGATATCACCAGACATTTAAATTGTAAAGAGAGAGAAAGCTTATGTTTTGTTAAAATGGCAGCGAGAAAAAATATTATTTTGGAGTTGTGTTTTATGATACGATTATTACGTAAGGTACAACTAAAAACTAATAACTGATTATAATAGATTTTAAAAAGTTTTTCTTTCCGGAATAATTTATTAAACTATTTTTTCCTACAATTTATTTTCCCGTTTTTTGTTTTTTACTGTTCCAAGCCACGGAACAGTTCATACAACATTGCACTATTTTAACTTATTTGTAAATAATTAGGTATACTTTACAGAGAGGTTTATTCCAGCTGTGTGTAGTAATTCACAAATGTGTGCAAGCTTGCTCATAACAAGATTAAATGATTACGTAATTTATATTATAATACTACTAAACTATATTTTTTTTGTAGTAATCTAAACAAAATAACAATAGAGAACGGAGAGAAGATATCAAAATAATATTAACGAAGCATTTAAACAATCAGATTATGTCAAATCTCCGAACCCCCCTCAAAATGAAAGTAGATTCTGAATCGAGCCAAAGTTAAGAATGGAGAAATTAATAACTGCGTAATTTATCTCTTCTCTTTTCTGTCCAATCTTGATTAGATACAAAAAAAGCTCAACTTTGTTTCATTCGTGTAGTAATCCTTTTAAAATACCTCATTTACAAATCATACGTAGTAAGAGTGAGTGTACAGGAACATGCCCTACTCAATTAAGAATAATCTAATGCTCCAGTAAATTCACACAGAACAATAAAAATGCAAGGAAAATACATTAATTTTAGGAAAGACTTGTAAAAAAAGTCTTTTAGGCAATACCGAATGCTCTTATTATATAATAACACGTTACGTAACACTAACAAAAAACATTTACATTTCCGTCGCGCATTAAACATTTTTCCTTTGATAAACACCACAAAATAATGTTCAATTCGGAGGTTTATCTTTAAAAAATGCTTATCAGGGAATAAAAAAATGTAGAAAAACAGGCCTAAACTAATAAGACAGTTTTAGACAAGCGACAGCAACTAGACAGTTGGAAACACGTGACGCTGCTATCCCATTCCACTTCCTTCTTAGCCCAATCAACGTTTTAATTATACTGCCCTAGCTTACTGCCTTTTGTAATCCGACCAAAACAAACCAGTGCAATGTTATTCGTTTAATTGTCAATCTGAATTACTATTTTTAGACAACCAGCGCAGCTTTTAAGTAGTTTAGTTCTCACCGTTAAGAAACCGTTATTGACTGAGCCCTTAAATAACCTCCCTTACACAATTCCTTTGCAAAATCCAAAAAAGATTTAAACGCGAACATATATTTTAAATATTACACAGAGTACATCTCCAAAAACAGATACAGAGACGGTTAGGTATAGATAAATTAAATTAGCGACGGGGATAACTAGAAGTCAAAATTCCACTATGCAATATACGTATGTAGCTTAAAAGAAATTACAAGATTAATAATTAAGTTAAGTGAAAATATCTCGGATACAAGTTATATTCTTTTAATTAGATTAAATAAAATCTCTGAAGTCTCTGATTTAGACGATATTAATACTACGGGTAACATAATTCTCTCCTATTTTTTGCACACTCCTTAATTAGCTAATTAGTTATGCCTCACAACGAGTTGATTACCAAAGGCAGTTACAAAGATATCAAAGGATAGAGAGTTAATATTAAATGGACTACTGGGGTTATATGCAACGAGGATAACGTTATGAGGACCCCCCTCTACTAGAGTTAGGCTATCCACTATTCTATAGAAAGGATAATCCTGAAAAGGTGTGGGGTAAAGCGATAATTGCGATAAGTTATGTGAGGCTATGTGTGTGGTAGGCAAAGCTATACAAAACCCAAATGAATATCAGTAAAAAGCGTGATAATTATTTTCAACACTAGTTCCATTATTGCCCATTTCTGTTAAAAATTGCCAATTTCATTAAAGTTAATTTATTAAAATTATGTTAGGAACGGAATAGTTGATATTACCACAATGAAAAGCTAGAAAAAGCCTATTTTTGCACCTATAAATGCCTAATTTTAACCAAAATATAATCGAAATTCACACTAAATTAGATTGCATCTGTTAGTTACAGAGTTTATATTTTCTTCCTTTTCTCCTCGTTAATCCTTTCCAAATGCCAATTACAATGGAATTTAAATCAGTTAATTACTCTTTAGCAAAATCATACACAGAGAGACACTACGCTTTATTTAACGAGGATTAACTCTAAACATGGAGATTTCAACGAGTCGTTACGTAATTTACCGATAATAACGAAAGCGACATTTTTAATAAAAACATTCTGGAAACTTTAAAATCCACAAAAGTTTATGCAATAGTGGCACTTTGTTAGAAAAAGTGGCGATGGAAATGCGGTGATCATTATGTAACTATGTATAAAACAGTTGTAAAGTTGACTAAAACAGAAAATAATTTATTATTAAGAATAAAAACTGAGAGAAGCTCTCTCTCGTCTTGTCAGATTTATTTTTAAGCAATAATTTAACCACGAAGGAAAACAAAAATGTTAATAAAAAATTCAGTGAGCGATTTAAAACTGAAAAAATAATAATTATTCATGCACTTCCTGTTTTTCTTTGCGTAGAATGCTAAGCTCAATCATTTGCATATCTAAGGCATAATGTAATTGATATTGAAAACGTTTCCTGCGCCGGCGCATAATCTCAGATTAGGCCAAGGACGTTTTATTTCCAAAGGTTTTTTCCTATCTGATGATGATGATTACGCAATCCAGCTTTTCCAAAAACCTATCAAAGCTTGGCCCCCAGCCCTATCTTTATTGAGATCTCACTTTGCCCATGTGAATTATTACGTAATCTTCCCATTACGGATTAAATTATTCTACTTCCAGGATTTAGGGATTTTTTAAAAATTAACAATTTATTTTACATCTTTGCATATTTTAACACAAATCATTTACATTAGCCAAAACTTAAGAATCTTAAATATTAAAATATAAACATTAAATAATGAGGACAGCTCTACTTAATTAGCACGGTAAGCATAAAAACACTCATTTCTACATAATTAAGGGAAAATTAATCATAGCACACTTCCAAGTGAATCTTACATTGTAATCAGATATATAAACCTCATTAATTACTTTTCCAAAGGTATAAAAATCCCAACAAAATACTTTCAACCGAGTGGGACGGGAAGAATAACAGTTTTAAAATGTTTTTATAATTAACAAATTATCTTTAACTTCCCCACCTTATATTTAACTGTGACTAGTGTAGTTTCTACAAGACGTATTCAAAGTTAAAGAGGTAGAGGGATTTGAATTGCGCGCGAGTTTAATTTTTTATCACCAATTTTTAACGTTCAGTTAAATTTAATTTTTGATTTCTCCAGTCCAATAATTTGTATTTTAAATAGAGTTTTACACTTATCCTTAATTACGGTAATTATAATAACACACCTTTCTTGGCTTGGATTCATAATGATATTTAAATCATTGTTTTTACTAAAATATGATTTTTGTTCGTCTTCCACAGTAGATAACTTTTTGATACTTATAATTAAACTTCTAGTTGATTAATTTAGTGTAACGGTTGATAATTGGTTTGCGTTTGGTGGCGGTAAATTCCGTTAAAAAAGATTCTTCGAATTGTAAAGACAAACAAGAAAGGACAAAAAATAAATATGATTTGATTTCGTAACAGAAATAAAACCGGATGTGGGGCATGTGTGTATGTTTGATATAATTCGCTCTAATTATCAAAACTTGTTAGTTTTAGGGCAATTAACTCTATTTTCTCACCTAATCTGACTTGAGTTAGTTGTGCTACCCCTTTTTAAATGTTGGCACGTTTACTTAATGAGATTGGTAAACTCCAGCTATACTGACAGTTTGTGAGAAAGTTTTTAATTACTATTTTAGGATTTTATGTTGTTGTGTTCGAAGTGGTTTGTTTTTTGTGTGAGAGGCTCTTGAATTCGGAAAAGCTTAAGAAAATTAATTTAATTGCATTGCGGATTGCTAACGTAAATCTTTTAATCACTTTCACTACAAACATTAAAAACACAATCTACTGAACATTTACACAACTACACAACCTTAAATGAAAGTACGATTTAACTAGTTAACGGATTAAAAAAGTGGCGACTTTAAAAACTTCATGCAAGACTAAAATAAAAATACTTTCCTCTTATTCCCTTACATACCTCTCTCTCCCCACTCCTGCATTTAACTAACATTCCAGGTGGTTAAATCTACTTTTGGAGCGATGTATATATTTATAAGCGAAAACATAGACACGAGAACATACACACAACAAACAAAATATAACACTTTTTTAAACTAAAAATAATTAGCATAAAACTTTTCCTTTTCGAAGTCGTAAAGTTTCCTTAGATGAGCCTCTCAATACTGTCTCAATCAGCCCAAGACTGTTCCACACAGTTTTTAACGCGCTTTTCATACTCCCGTCGGTTCTCTTTGTAGAGTTGGGCGGCCATGGAATTCGCTGGAGAGTTTGGGTTCGGGTCACTCAATAGAGACTGTCGTAATTCAAGTTAATTAAGTATAAACAGTTATTGTCAGTTATTACAGTTATTTTAGTTAACTTCAATAGTTAGAAAGTGTGGGGGTCTGTATGGAATCACAGAAAATGTTTTTAATTAGCTGTATTTTATTAAAAACTTACATTCATAAGACCCCAACACCCACGCATAAGTAATTTTTAACTATTTTAGTAATTATTAAAAGAATTTATAAAATTAACTAAATTAAGACTCACCCGAAAATAATAGCGTGCCATAGCATAATGTTGTTATCAGTCGGGGCTCCAGAGACTCCTGATGGAGGATCTGCGTTAAAATTAAAAAAAAACATTCATTAAAACATCTTCAAAACCATTTTAAAATCCCTCACCACATATAAATTGCATCTCGCTTAATTAACAAGCTGGCTATATAATTAAATCTTAATTATTCAATTAAACTCACCTTCCTGAAGCTTTTTGAAGTCCCTCATAAGCCTTCGTCTCGCTGGAGTAGACATTTTAAACTTTTAAAATACTTTTTGAATTACTTCCGTAAAATCTATTTAATCTAATTGTGCAAGTTGAGTATAAAATTTAATAAATCCAGTATAAAATCCTCGTCTTCCTCGTTTTGATTTGTGCGCAAGTATTAAAAAAATGAGCCACCCATTGAATTCCAAGGAAATAATATATTTAGATTTCAAGAGAAATAGGAAAGTAGGCGACGTTCGTTTCTAGATCAGTTATCGCAGTTACCTTGCATTTTTTTCAAATAGGTAAACTCTATTCTTCCCCGTTCTAATTTTTCTTTGTGACGATTTAGCAAATATTGAAGAGATTGATCTGTGCAAATCAAACCTTGCAAAATAGAGGGATACAAGGGGAAATTAATACGAGGGTTTCTCAGCTGGCGAATAAACAGTTCTATGTTAAAGAAAACGTTTCAGAGACATATTCAATATTTTTATATTCTCTTCCTTGTTTTTTAACAATATTTTATACAGGTTTTGCAGAGGAGGAGGTGGCTTTACAAACATTGCAGGGAATGGAAAGATTTGTCTTTGTTTAGAAATCGTACTTTCGAGAAGTTCTGTACATGAAGACTGAACGTGTCTAGTTATTACGTCCACTCCGGCCTACACAAACTTGTGCGATATGGATCCTGTCTCTGTAAATGTTGTATATGGAATTGCTATTGCTATTGAAATGAAGCATTGCTTTGGCTCTTTGAAATGGGTTTAAAAAGGCAATTTTTGCATAAATTCCGTTTACATTTGTCAACGGACGAGAAGGATAAAGGTTGTAAGATGTACAGAAGTTTGTTAAGTGAAAAGAATCTCAATGTCTTTGATGAGAAGGATGAGTCATGGACTTGAAATAAAAGCTATGGACGGTTTCGTAAACTGATTAGATTTTCGTTGATTTTAGAAAAATAACAAAAGAAAAGAAAGAAAGAAGCGCGGTATTCTGTACTAATGTAAGTAAAAAGGTAATTACGCAGCATTTGCTAGAAATTAAAACATCTCACATCAGCCAAGTTTACTTATCAATACGGGATACGTCTGCAGGGTTCAACTATTCCATTGTTCTCTTTGATAAGTACATCACATCCAAATTATTGAAAAAGATTAATTTTTGAGCAGACAAATAAAATTCAACATTTTCGGGGGTTTATTAAACAATGCAAATTAAATCCAAAAGGGACATCCCCGTGCCTGACCTACTTGGATTTTCATCACAAAGATAGACAAGTATAACGGCCTACGCAACAGTTACAAAACAGATCATTGCCCGTTCCAGTGTTCTTCATTCGATTGTATTCGGCATTTGAGATGATATTGGAGAAAATCTTGATGATCTTGATGAAATGCCAAATGTCATACACGGATACATCAAAAAAAGTAAAATCCTCCTTTTCCTTTCTTCCTCGCTTGTCATTATAAAAAGGTGGTATTGCATTACACGTAAAATTAGAAATGGGCATAAAGTCGTAAGGATGAATGGTTTGGTTAGATTTCTTCCATGTACAATTGTATATTACAGCCAATTAACTAATTAGGTAAATTATTTACTTTCAATGTACCTATTTTAAATAATTGAAGCAAACAAGCCATAACAGCATCATAATAGCAGTCCCTAAATGTATTATTGTGATGACTGAACTTGCTTTGACTGGGAAGAAACGGTTGAGCAAGCTAAAAAATCATCACCTTTACACATTTAATATGATTTATTACTAAAATGGTAGTAAACACAGTTTAAGACGCTTTCTCAAAAGGCAATAAAAATCTGATGATAATGCAATCGTCTAGGCTTTATGCTGACTTTACATTTTCCTCCAGAAAAAAGCAGATAAGATAAAAAAGATGATGCAGCCGCAGGTTACTTGGGTGGACGCATTTTCTATCAGATCAATGTCTTGTCTTTTGTTTGACCTGGAAGAATTAAACGAGACGATTTGTTTTACATAAAAAGCCAAAATATTTTCAACTTGTTGGTCAGCCAAGCCATGAACTTGGATTTTTTCACCTTTCCGTCCACCTCCTCTTCTCCGCTCAGTGTTAATTTGAGAGGAATGAAGCCAACTTCGGCTTCCACGCACGTCTCGCATTTTTTCTCTAGGACAGTCTTAAGTTTTGGAAAATTGGGCGTAAATTTAAAAAAGCGAGAGTTTTTTTATTTCTTTAATTTGTAGTTTAAGTTTTTCAAAATGATCCGACTCGTGGTTAATTTTGCTTTGTTGTATTCTCTGTGTTGTGTATTTTCACTTTTTTCGACGGGTAATTACAATTATTTTGGAGTATCAGATTCCCGAATGGTTTCTAAGGTTTATTTTTTTCTTTAAGGAATTGTTGGTGAACCTACTGCGACCTGTGAACCCGGGAATTTTAGCGTACCTTTCAATATAACGGATTCTGAGCAATGTGACAAATTTTATACTTGTAAGAATAGCACCTCCTTGTCGCCGCCCTCCGGATTCAACGTTACTTTGATCGTTGATCACTGCGGACCAGGTCTTCGTTTCTCGACGGAGTTGATGAAGTGTGATGAAGCAGCCAAGGTAAACTGCACAGGGCGGACGCTTGATCATAGAGGTAAGATAAGCACAAGATAAGTTAATGATAAGCTTGATTTTAACGGAATTTACTAATTCTGTTTTAATTAACAGTTCCCATTAAGAACGAGACTTGTTTGGTGGCCAACGGGAAGTTCCTCTGCAGCAACGGAAAGGACTGTATAAATTCTAGTCAATTATGTGATGGAAAATTTGATTGTTTGGATGCTTCTGATGAGTTTGAATCTTGCCGTAAGTTAATTAACTTTAATTACATGTTGTTTATTTTAATGATATTAATTATTATGCAGAGTCCGTTTGTGATTCGAATCGATGCGCCCAAATTTGTGTGAAAACCCCGCCCACCATTCCTGGAGACCATTCCACTGGAGGAACTTGTCTGTGCCGCTACGGTTTTAAAATCCATCCAGAGAACCCCTCCCTTTGTTTGGACATTAACGAATGTGATACGTTTGGCACGTGCTCCCAGATTTGTAGCAATGCCGGAGGCTCCTTCCAATGCGGTTGTATTCAAGGATTTAAAGTCTCGGGGAATGATTCCAGCTCCTGTGAACCTCAAGGTGATAAATAAATCTTTAAATATTAATTAAACAAGTATTTTAAACTGTTATTAAAACAGATCTGGAATGGAAGCTTATCTACGCAACGAAAATGAGAGTGGAGATGGTGTCCCATCCAAGTCCTCGGGAGAGTAGCAAAGTTGAACTTTCGGAGTTTGACGGGCGTCCCGTTGGCGTTGCCTTTGACGCCAGGAAAGGAATCATGTTCTGGACGGATGCTTCAGCAAACCAGGAAAAGATTTACATGAAACCTTTGAACGGATTGAATGGGAGTGAACACATTATCGCAGATTCAGGTAGTCTCATTGTGCCCCATTTCATATAATTTTTTAAATTACGTATTAGTTAAGCTTAATTTGAATAAATTTTACATTTTCTTTAGGAATTTTACTTCCAGAAGGAATTGCCCTGGATTGGATCACCGGAAACATTTACTTTGCCGATTCAAATCTCTCCCACATTGCAGTTTGCGGCCCAAGGTCAAACCTTTGCTCTGTGCTAGTCCAAGAGTTCATGGATCAACCTCGAGACATCGCTTTGTATCCAACTGAAAGGTAAGCTTTAATTAATTTTAATTATTTACAAGGTCCAATTGTCTTTTGTCACGTATGCCCACACAGCCTAATGTTCTGGACTGACTGGGGTGAATCACCTGCAATCATGAAGGCCGGTATGGACGGTTTATCACCTCATCCAATTGTCTCCTCTGGTTTAAAATGGCCCAATGGGATAACTGTTGATCAAGGGAATGGCCGAGTGTATTGGGTTGATGCTGGACTAGATAAAATCGAAACGGTTCTTATGGACGGCCAAGGAAGACAAGTAATCATCTCACAACAACGTACTCACCCATTTGGTGTTGATATCTTCGGGGATAGGATTTTCTGGAGTGATTGGAGCACTTTGGACATCAAAGTAAGCTTAATTGTACTCAAACGCATTCATTAATTAATTTTAATTGGTGCTAAAATGAATGAATTTTTCTTTCAGAGTGCAAACAAGTTAACAGGGACTCAGAAAAAGGTAGAAGTGAGCGGGGTAGCCGTCCCAATCAACGGAGTGGAAATCTACCACGTTGCAAACCAGCCAATGCGACCAAATCCTTGTGTCAACTCCAGATGCTCCCATATCTGCACCTTGTCCCCAAGTAGAATTGGCAATTTCCGTTGTTTATGTCCTGCCGGGATGATTTTAGACTTGGATGGGAAAACATGCGTGGGTATGTTCAATTAACTTTTCATACCTTTTTACACCTTAATTAATCAATCATTTCTTTGACAGAGGTGTTTGGAAGGGAAAAGCTGGTCATTGCCTTTAAAAACACGATAAAAATAATGCGGTTCGACACCATTGGCCGGGACATCTTTGAAGTGATCACTTTCTCAGAGTTGAAGACAATCAGTGCGGTTGTGTACAACCCAGTGAATCACACGGTCATCATGAGCGATTCATCTCATAAGAAAATTTATGAATACAATTTAAACAGGAAGATTTTGAGTGTTTTGATTGATCAGCATTTGGACTTTGTAAAGGGAATGGATATGGGTAAGCCTTTCTTAATTATCTTAATATGATTATTGTAGATTAATTGTAATATTTTTATGAAAAGACATCGTTGGAGAAAACCTTTACTGGGTGGATGCTGGAAAAAGCTCAATTGAGATGATGTCCTTCAGAACACGTGCAAGAACGGTGCTTCAAACAGGTGTTGATAACCCTGCGGATATCCTCCTTGTTCCACAACTTGGGTAAGTTTAGAATTAAAACACTATTGTTAACATTTTTAACATTTATAATTAAAAATTTAGATTAATCTACGTGGCAAGGATAGGGAGCAGAGGTGGGAAGATCTACAAAATGAACATGAATGGAGATAGCTACACACTTTTTAAACGGGTTGGAGAAAAGGAACCAATGGGGTTGACATATGATAAGGACTTTGACCTGATTTTATGGTAAAAACTATTATTAACATAAAATATGTAATTTAATTGTATTTTAATGGAAGAATTGTGTATTAAAATAGGGCGGACAAAGTAAACAGAGGAGTGGAATCCATTTCAACAAACGGCGACTCATCCAACGTGATCGTAACCCATCAAGAGGGTCCCCCATCGGATGTGATAAAACACGGGAATAAAATCTACTGGACGGATATGTTCACCGAGAACTTGAAATTCGTTTCTTTAGGAAACCAGTTCGTTCGTCCAATTGCCTTAGGAGAGTTTGAAAATAATTCCACAACGGTCACCTTTGAAGGAACCGAGAGCAGCCTCGATAACAGTACAAATTTCTTTCCGAAAATGGCCCTAATTCATCAAGACATCTCTTCAATGGATCCACTCCGAAATGCGCATGAATGCTCATGGAAGAATCCAAACAGGAAGGCGTGCTCGCATATTTGTGTAATGAGCGGACAGGATTTTACCGGAAGTTGTGTTTGCCCTGAAGGCTTGAGCTTGGATGAGGACGGGAAGAATTGTATTAAAGTGTCCACTTGCTCTGTGGATCAGTTCACTTGCAGTGATGGACACTGCATCAGTCGAGAGTATCTTTGTGATGGGATCATGGACTGCTCTAATCACGAGGATGAGGTCAATTGTCGGGTCAAGGATTGTCCAGAGGATCATTTTAAATGTCAAACGAATGGAGTTTGTATTCCCAGTAAGGAAAATAGTTGCAATTTGATATTTACTTACTTTATTTGCATAATAATGAGTTATATTTTGTTATGTAATGGTTACCCAAGTTGCTAAGATACAAGCTTGTGAGGCAGTGCACTGAAAGAATCCGTCTGGGCAAGTAAAATTACATCCTCGCTCGTCTGAATTGTCTCCAGGACAATCAAAAGCGTGATCACATTGCCATGACTTGGGTATGCAACGGCCGCTATCACATTTAAAATCAAAATCTGCAAAAATAACAATGAATTATTAGCTTTTAGGTAATCAGTAATAAAATGTTCAGTATTTTAGACGTATTAATAATATTCTGCTTTTACCTTCATTACACGGTAGGAAAGTACATCCTTGCTCATCAGCGCTATCGGGGCAGTCTGTCTCGCCATCACAGACCCAATGATCTAATTAAAATCAAAATTAATCTATTACCATGCAAATAAAGTAAGTAAATATCAAATTGCAACTATTTT
>JAHZNK010001779.1:0-10956 GCA_027744615.1 Lepidocyrtus cf. nigrosetosus NNG-2020
CACACCTTTAAACAAAAAAGAACAACGGGGCAACAGCTCCATTCATTTTGACAAGCATCATAATGAGTTTTCAAATTTTTGGTCAAAGTCCAAGGGTAATCCATTGGAAGCAAGAAATTTGATTCTCAAAAGCTTTGGTCCACTGGTAGACAAATTAGAAAAGAAAACAAACAACAATTTATATGTTATGATTATATTATTATAATACAACTTGAAGGAAAAATTTTTTTTAATTAAAAGTTATTTGGAATGTATTTACCAAAACTAGCCCTATGTGTTGTGCTTGCGGGTGGTGTTAAAAAGATAGAAAATGAATCATACGTCAGAGGTGAATCGCATTTACTCTTTATTGGAGTGCCTGGGGTAGGCAAGTCCTATGCAATGAAATTTGCTTGTGACATTATTCCAAGATCAATTTTTACAACTGGTCCGTCAACCACCTCCGCTGGGCTAACCGTTACAGTAACAAGGGTAATTTTAAAAGTTCATATCTATTTTATTTAAAAAATTTGGAATGCGTGGTTAAAAGAAACATTTTTAAGCGCAGGACAATGGCGTATGTAGCTTAGAAGCAGGTGCATTGCCACTAGCAGACAATTCAATAGTTTGCATTGATGAATTTTCTGCGTTGCCTACAAATATCCAGGTATCACTACTCGAACCATTAGAGCAACAAACTATCAGTACATCAAAGGTAAATAGCAGGAATGAGTAATAAAACTTTGTTAAACACTAATGTACATTTGTAATGCTTTAAATTACATAATTATTTTGCAACTCAGGGAGGAGCAAGTTCCAATAATTTAAAATGCAGGGTTTCTTTAATCGCTGCCGCAAATCCTAAGAAAACTTCAGTAAAATATGCTTTACCGTCCGCGCAAAATTATCCCAGTGGAATGAGCGAAGAAATTGACAACAAAACTGGGGTTTACATTCCATTACTTACTCGATTTGACGTGATTATCACCTTGAAAGACGAACAAAATGAGGGAATTGACAGGTAGTTTTTCAGGTTTTTTTAAACATGTTTTTATGCCAGTGTGAAGGTAATCTGTGTTTTAAAGAGCTTTGGTTTGTTTATGTCCTATCTAAAGGCAACTGATTGATTTTAAACTAAAAACGTCTAGCAACGCATGTCACGACAATACCAAAAATGATATCTGGGACAAAAATAAGTTGAAACTATACTTTATGTGCATCAAAACAATTAATCCAAAAATTACTCAAGAAGCAAATTTAATTTTGAGCAAATATTGGAAAATGCGCAGGGAAAACAAAACCGACTCAAGTGTTGATGTGAGAATGCTGAATAGTTTGTACCGACTAGCGGAAGGACATGCTCGTCTAATGTTTAGTAATACCGTGTCAGTTTGTGATGCGATTTTTTCCATACTAATCACAGAGCTTAAGGCAGATGAAAGCAACAGAATTTTAAAGCAATTACCAAACCCAGTCTCCTCCATTATTCCGCCAAATCCCATAATGGACTATTTTACAATTTGTATATAATAAATTTTATTAGTCATTTGCATAGCATCTATAACATATCTATAGGTATTGTGATAACATTTTTTACTTTGTTTTCCTAGGCAAAACCTTGTTGAGTCCAACTAATCTAGACCTTGACCACCTTTGGCAAATTGAAAAAGAAAAACTAATTTGTCAACTAAAAAAATATAAATCAGTATAAATAAACGTACAATTAAAAGTTTTTTTTAGTTTATTGAATAAAATTGGTATTATCAATAAAATTGTTTAAAAGACTCCTTTGATACTGTCATCATTCTCATCACTAGTAGTATATTCTCCCTCCGAAACTACTATTATTTGAGGTTGTTGTTTAGGCAAACCTTCCCGCACAGCACTAGCATTGTTTTCATCCAGTTTTCTTACTTTATGTTGAGGCATTTCTACTCCTTCAGCACAGTTGACAAGTCGCCGTCTTACTGTGCTTACATCGCCAACACCAGCCCTAGTGTTTTCTTTACAAGCGTTGGTCTTCTTTTTGGGGTGGTTGCTGCTAATAATGCTGCTGCTACTGCAACTCAAAGTACGTTTTTTACATAGACATAAAGATTACAAAAAACGTTACAAAATCACAAAACAAAATTAAATAAAATATAAATATAAAGAATAAAATTTTACATACTTTTGAGTAGTGTTTTCATAAGTAGAGTCAGAATTTATAGAATGTTTATTGGTATTTTTTTGCTGATTCAATTTTGCAAAAATTTTTAGACTTAAATCATCCGTCAACTTTAAAAATTGAATAGCATCCTTAATCGTACTAGCCATTTTACCAGTAAGCTTTACACTTTTATTACTGATTATTAGTTTTAGTAAAAGTGTGAAAGATTCCTTTGTCATTCCTTTTAAATAGACAGTGTAGACAGGAAAGCAGTTGCCCATGCTAGCTGACATTTGTTGTAGCCGTTTGGCAAAGCTAGGCGTTCGCCTAACAAAATGGCAATACGGTACATAGACAAGTTCTCTGGCGCAGATAAACACAACTTGCATTGATTTTTGCCAGTTACAATAAACCTGCAGCATGTCTTCAATAACTTCTTTGTCATCTACAACTACCACCGGCTTTTTGTCCAAATAAATTAGATTATTCCAATTTGCTTTGATCAATTCAGAACCCGCCACACTGTTAGCACTAACCCAGTCGGAACTCATAATTTGTGTTTAAATTCGTGCTTTTAAAATCTGCAGTTAAAACAACAAATCTCAAAATACATACAGCACATGTTAACAGAAACAGTATATTAGGGCTTGGGTGTTAAACAACTATAAAATTATATATATACCTATGAATGGCTTTTATTTCAACATCAAAAGAAAATAAATATTAAAAATCTTTTAATATGTAAAAGGTAAACTGATAATATAAATAGTCGGAGATTTGTTTGGATTTGTGAAAGATGGGTATGAATTGTGATTACTGCTCGACAACAATATCAAATGTTATAAATTTCAAAAGATTGCAACTTACCGAGGAAGTATATGAAACTAACGACACACCAGGCTTTCAAAGGAAAAATATCAACGTTATAGTTTGCGAAATTTGCTTTGTAATAATAACAGAATCTTGTACATATACTGCAACTAGAAATCGGCTTGAACAAAGGAAAAATGAAGCTTTAGACGACTTACTGAAAATTATTTTCAGTAACCAACAGAATGAAGAAAAAACTTTTGAATGGATTGTTACCTCCATAAATAATAAAACACAAATGATAGATTATATTCGCGCCATTTTTTTCACGCGCAATATATATTATGACAATGCTATAACGGGTAGTATAAGTAGTAATTCCAGGATTTCTAACTGTAGTGGTGGTAGAATTAATTTCAGTAGTGGTTCCAACAGTAGTGGTTCCAATAGTAGTGGTTCCAATAGCAGTGGCCCCATCACCAGTTATTATATTACACCAAGTCTGTATCCATCGCGGTTTAGTAGCCAGTCCAGCATTGGTAAATTTTGGAAATATTTTTTTACACGGTTTAAATTATTTCATATAAACTAACGATTATTTACTTTTATCATTTCTGTATCATTTGCAGGTAAAGGTATTTCAAATCAACAAAATTTGAAAAGTTCCGACGAATCAATAAATCCAACAAGGTAGGAAAACAAAGCACATTATGCCAACGTTATGCTTGCACGTAGAATCACATAGGCAACAACAACTAACATCGTTTGCAACCTTGGCATGTCAAATACTCACTAGAAGTAAACGTGTAGAAGAAAGTCTACATTTTGTAGCATTTGTATGCTGTGACAAAAAAATTGTACTGTGTCCGCTTGCACTTCTTGAAGATAATCTTCCAAAATTTGTAGCAAACTTATCGGGATTTGCATCGTGCTGTCAGCAGCATTTCCGTAAAAACAACTTCTGTGTAATTCCTGTTTTTGCAAATGGTGTGACTAAGCACGTTATACATAAATTCATTAAAATGATTGTCATGGGAAATGTAAAGGTTTCAATGACTCAAGCATCGCAGCTCCATCAACTAGCGCACCTACTAAATCTATCAACTGACGTAAAGATAACTGGGTTTATTTCTTCCGCGTGTCCACAACATCATAGGGAATGTGATAAACAAAATGATAAAGATAATAATAGTAATACAAGTAATGCCAACACTTTTGGATTCTCAGAAATACAAAAAGTTTTTATAACCTCTCGTCATCAAAACTTTGCTTCATCTACATTATTACAGGATTCTTTAATAGAACTTATACTAAGCTACAGCTCTCAAAATGGTAGTCCTTTTATCCAGGACATTGTATTTACTTGTGATGATGGATATGTAAAATGTAGTTTGGATTTCATTCGCTTTCTATTTCCAAATTTTTTTAAACTCTGGAATACAAGTCAGGATAGAAATCTGAAGGGGATTCCGTTAAAAGGAATTAAAGGGGATTTATTACGTACTTTGTTTTATGGAACTATGACTGGAGATATTTTTGAGTTGAGTTGTAACGAATTGTGTAATTATAATTGGTTAATAACAAGGTTGCCGCTAACATCTGATATCACATTAAATAGCATTAAAACGAACAATTGTGCTGACGACCGGTTCATTTGGATTTCAGACTACATTGATCCTACAAATGGTTTGTTGTGCTCGAAACCTTGGGCTTTATAATGTTGAACCAGAGAGTCGCCCTATTCTGTCGCATCGAGAATCTAGATTTTATAATGTCCTAAATGGTTGCACAGAAATATTATTAAATAAATATATACATGACTATTATTTACATTCCATCAGCTACAATTTTTCTCTAATAAAACAAATCATTGTAATTTTTTTAAACACAACAAAAACGTTATGGATTTTTATATAATTTCATTTATTATTGCTAATTTGAATCAACATGAACAAACACTTTTACAATTCGTAATATTTTTTGCTTGCAGTATGGGCATTTCCCTCCAGTTCTATATATGGTATCAGCACATGTGAAGCAGGAATATTGGTGAGCAGCTTTCAAGTGAACAAAAGCGGCATTTTTTGGCCGCGCCAAACAAATGTTACATTTTGTCGACATCGACTTGGTCGACTTGGAAGATGTTGCCAATGAGGAAGATGTTGATCCACTTGGAAACTCAAATAATGCTTTTGGTGGTGGTTGTTGTGGTGGTGGTGGTGCAAATGCTTCTTCAGACCTTGCGTTCACACTTTCTGTGTACGCTTGTCGTTTTGGCAATGAATTACGACGAATCTAAAAAATAAAGGTTTTTAAATCAATTATATGAATGGTTTTTACAATAAAATTTCCAATTAGTTCAAGTATACTAACTTTAAAACAATTTCCACACAATTGTAAGTTAGGATTAGATTTGAGGCCGTTTTTGCATTTTCGACAAAACCATCTTTGCTTGAAATCGGCACTTTCCTCCTGATTATCTATTTTACTATTTGATTCAAGATCACATTGTCCAGTTTGGGTAATGGTGTCATCTAATTCTCCAACTTCATCCTCAATATCTGCGAAATTGTTGTCAGACTCTTCTCTACCATGACTATCCTATATATATTTAGATAAAATGAAAATATATGATTCAACCACTTCTACTAATCCAATTAATTCTAGACTTTAGGGGAGATTTTTCAAATCGAGTTTTAATTGCGTTTGTATGTTCTTAAACAAATTGTTACTATCTAAAAATTTATATTACATATTTTGAGTCGGAATCATCCCCCAACCGGAGCTCATCTTCTGACATTGATAATTTGTTAAAGTACCAACAAAAGTTCAAATTTCCCAACAATTTTTTTCAAATAAAGGCCTGTTTTTTACTTTAAATTTGTCCAGCTGTACCTAAAAAGAAATCCTTTTCAACTATTTGAAACAAATTCAATTTCAAAATCAGGTACTATGTTCAAATTTATAGGTTGGGGTGGCATTTTAATATTATAAATATTCCCTGTAATAAAAAAGCATATAACAAAAATATTTTCATTTTCTCTATATTTTTAATTGCCAGAAACTTTCTTAACGTTGATCTTTAACTCGTTTTGGTTATTGTAAAACCTTTTTTCTAATATGGAACTAATTCCAACTAGTTTTCCTGTGTCCTTAAAACACCTCGCTCCCCCCAAATCGGCTTTATTTGAGTGCAGCATTTGTTTTGAAATATTGGATTCGTCAGCTTTTGTTACTGGTGTTGACATAGTTTCGGATCCAAAAAGAGAAGTTAAAAGTGCCAACGTTAGTTCAGACATACTGGCTGATGACACTACCTTCATTGACTTGGTCAGCAATGTTTGTGGCCATATGTTTCATAGGGGGTGTCTAGACAAATGGTTTAAACGATTTGGGTAAAAAGAAATGGATCGTACAATTTCAGTACCATTATTGCAATTTTTTTTGTATATATCCTAATTCCTAATCATTTGTAATTGTTTAAAACCATACAGGGAACGGTCTTGTCCAATTTGCAGGGAACAACAACCACCTTCATTTCCAATTCGATTGTACCCAACGTATTATAATGAAGAAGTAGACCCGGACAACACAGGTCGGCTTATATCAAATCCACCTGAAGAAGATTCGGAGGGCTACGAGTTGTATTTAAACAATAACTGTAATGATGGTTCTATTGGTACTAGAAATCAATGTGATGCATTGAAACAAGCCAACGTGGACTTGAAGTAAAAATTGTTTGATCTTTTATTTCTTAGCATATCTTATGACTTGTAAAATTTATTTATAAAAGTATCAGGATTGTAATTGTATTTCCGTTGCTAATTAATTCCTTTTGTTTATTTTATTAATTTGTAGATTACAAAATATTAAACTTTGGTCGCGCTGTAAAAATGCTGGACGTGATATTCAATTAAAACGCTCCCAAATTGTAAATCTTCAAGAAAAATATGATTCCTCCAATACAGTCATTTCCAAATTAAAAAAGTAAGAAAAAATGTAACACTTGATTTATTTAAAAGAATTAGGCCATCAGCCACTTAAGATTTTTGTAATTTGCATCTCTATTTTGTGATTTGGTGTTAGGCAGGTAGAGATTATGCAAAAAAAAAATTGATGCAGTGGAGGCAAATAGACTTGGAAAACGAAAGCGATCTAAGATTAGGATTTTGGGTTGACCATCCCAAAGTTGCAATCTGTCCACCAATCTTTTATTTACTCTTTCTCTTTGTGTAATTGGAATAAAAAACTATTTTTTCCCCAAATAAATATTGATGTAAATTTTGTCTAGAGCAGTTTAAGTCACGCGAATATTTCGGATGATTTATACAATAATAAGCAGACTTCAAACACCCAGTGGGTGCTGATTTAAAAAAACATATTAAACTTTATCGTTGACTTTATTAAATAAAGATAATTAATATATCATGAATATCTTATACTTAAAACTAAATTTTGAAAACCTCAAATCTTATTTCTACCTGAAGTTCAACAAAATATTTGAAGCAGTGTCTACTTTTATTAAAGTGCAAAAGACATTTTGCAGTAGAGTCTTAATTTTTGTCTCAAAGTTTAAACAAAAACAAAATTATCAATATTTCCATTTTTTTCTGAATAAAAACTTTTGCCTCGCCTCAGAAGGAAAACGAAGATGAAAAGTTCTTTTCATTATTTTATTCTCAAATACATAAAAATACACAGTAATATCTCAAGCAAACAACTCAAACCAAATCAAGTCAATTATTCAAACTAAGGATGAACCTGTTTCTTTTATTATTCATACAGACGACTCGCTATATACATTTTCTTTATCTCTACTACTAATACTTATGCCTTATCATATCATATCATACCAACCATACCATAATTCGTACAGCAAGCAGAGTGGCAAAATTCCCCCTTACAAAATTTGAACTTTAGACTTTCATTAAAATAATATTCCACAGCCGTGACCATTGACTTTATTGACAAAATATTTGATTTGTCAAATTCGCATGAAGATATTTTTGCATTCACTAGTCGACAGGGAACTCCAACATGCTTCATTTTAAGACCAAACTCACTACCAATCATAAAAGACAACAGTACGGTGGTCTCTAGTTGTGAGGACAGATTTTTAGGTTCATTATTATTAAGAGCAGCTATTGTCAAATTGATTGGGGAACAATGT
This sequence comes from Lepidocyrtus cf. nigrosetosus NNG-2020, assembly GCA_027744615.1. Lineage (NCBI taxonomy): Eukaryota > Metazoa > Arthropoda > Collembola > Entomobryomorpha > Entomobryidae > Lepidocyrtus > Lepidocyrtus cf. nigrosetosus NNG-2020. The sequence goes on from JAHZNK010001779.1 coordinate 8,109, forward strand.
GTTTGAACAAGGGAATATCGTGTTGTATCATTTATTGAAGAATGCGTTTCGGAAATTATATGTGTCCCATTTGCAGTTAACTGTCCAATATATATAAGATGCGTGATGGGATTGTAGCCTAGATAAGCAGTCACCTGATCTCTATCTCTTCTTCCTGTTATTTGTAATCTAGCTTTACCAATTGATAATGGTTTAGATGGTATTGGTGTGGGTGTTTGCTTATTCTGCTTATTCAGATACAATTGAAGTGCTGCTTCAACACCATTTACTTCATGTATCAAATAAAAAAAATATTTCCATGTATCGGATCCAATTTGTGGGGAAGAATTGATAATTCTATATGGCTGTTGACCGTTATTAATATAGGTCTCATTGTAGTATCCGATACACAATATTAGCGCTAATCTGATACTGTTACTTTCGTCAATAGATCGGGCTAAAAATGATGTACAATATACGATTTCTGTATTTTTATTTGCAAATTCGTTTGCAACCTTTGGAACCAAACTAAGTGCAACTTCGCCACTAACGAGTTTAAAAATATGATGGTTTTTATGGGCTGTGCTGACAACATGTACTAAATTGTCAGTTGTTGTCTTACGCACAGCTACTGTATAATAATTTTCTGGTTGAACTGGCAATAACTTTCTACATTTTGGACAGCCAGATTCTGCTTTACCCGGAAAAAGGTTAATGCATCCGGTTATTGAATTCATGCATATATTATAACCACCTGGTTTCCCAACAACATTATAAATTAAATTTCCAAATGCATCTATTTCTATTGTACCACGTGAAACCTCGTGCTTGCCAACTTGACTAATAAAATTTATATATTGCAAAATTTTAACTGGAGTTAGCAATTTTTCGCTTGCTAAATCCATTTTTTCTAATATATCATCTTTCACCACCTGCACCACCTGCACCTCATCACTTTTATTTTTTTTACTATGAAGAGTACAAAACTCTCCAAAACCCACTTTCTTTGGAATTTTAAAACAACCAACACTTTTACACAATGGCAGAAAGACAGTTCCAAACGAATACATAAATCTTTTGCAAAATGGGTGATAAGTAAGGTAGGTTTCTTTATTTTTCCATATACGCTGGGATAACATTGTTTCAAGATAATACATTTCTTCTGCATTAATGACTTCATCAGAAATTTTCTGAATGGATCGTACAGTTTTTTTTAATTTTTTTAGTTTGCTTTCATCCATAAAACCTACATCGCAAAGGGAGTACAATGCAGAATGGAGTGTTAGCTGAATGTTTGATTTTTTTTGCATTACGATTGGGACGTGGTCTTTTCCGGAATCAAGCAACTGATAATTTTTTAGCACCTTATCCATTTGCTTTTTATTGAAATCCCTGCTAAAACAACCCTTTAAATGTATGTCAAAAGTTTTTGCAGTCTTTTCTTCAGATTCGTAGTGATTTTTGCATAAATAGGCATATTTTCTATAGGCTCCCGATTCACAACTTTCCTTAATACAAAATGGCAGCCATATTCTCTTCGGGAAATACAATAAAATCAGCATACCATTTAGCTCATGGGTGTTACAAGTTAAAAAACATTCCATATTTTGATGCGTCATTTTATTTAGCAAAACATCATATATTCGACCATACTTTATTGGTATCTCTTCATCCAATGGAATGTTTAGCATATTTGGAGTTTTGCCTAGTCTAGTCATCATAGTCCACCCATTGTTTGGTTTTTGTACAAAAAGTTCATTCAGTATTTTTCGTGTCGCATTTCGAAGTAGGTTACCCTAAAAATATACCAAATACCATGACTAATTATTTAATTTGAATAATTAAAAAAATAAGTTAAAGAAGTTAAATTAAGTTTAGCTTAAAACTCTTACCAAAACAATATCCTCACATTTACTAAAATTGGACAATGGAACATACAATGATGTTTTATTTAAGTTTTCTTCAAACATTCTAACAGCTAAATACTACGCAGTATAGAGTAATAAATATAAAATATTATATTACTTTATTTTGCTTGATCATTTACTTACTTTCTCTATAAACGTATCAACAATTGTAACATTTAAATATTACAATAAAAACTTTGGTGAAACACGAATATTTAAGGAAAAACTACCGTGCAAACAATATTTTTGTTTTATTTATATATTGTTTTTGACAAGGTTGCATATTTCAAAATATGGAATTGTTAGCTTTAAAAGACGTATTTAGTAGAAACATTATTCTAAGACTTCAGCAAAGGGAAATCAAGGAGGACGATCAGGTACAAGCAATTTTAAACCTAAATTCTCTGAATTCTCCCATTTTTGTTCTTTTGTAATTCTTTATATGGGCATTGTGGAATGTGTCTACAAAAGTTTATTGTTATAATTGCAGATAGTCATAGAGAATACGCTTCACCAAAGAACGATCTCACATCACACACATTTCACATCTATTGAAATCAACAGGGAGTTTGAACCGTTTATTATTAGCAAATCAAATACTGAAGAGGAGTGTTTAAACATAAAAAACAAAAATGCCTTCGTAGTAGAGGAGGATGAGTGGAAATTTCTAGAACTACAGCACATGGATATATTAAACAGCTACGTGTAAGGATTTCCAATGGAACTTCTGATAATAATCATTATCATCATTACGTTAAGGTTTTAAAAACGAAAATGTTATGTTTGTTTTAAAAATCGGGTTCTAGGGTCGTATCATTTTCTATTATATTAGAGTGTCTTCAACGAGATCGTGAATTGTGGAATGGAAGAAGCATTTGCTCGTTATCACTCACAGCACACCATGTTTACATAATTGGTGGACAAGATAAGAAGTTTCAAATGAGTTGGATGTGTTCCAAGAA